>WEKW01027072.1:0-10027 GCA_013389905.1 Sula dactylatra
AAGAAGGATCTTCAGATGTTCTTATATCATCTTAGACTGAATGCTGAGGTGGAAGTTGTTGAAATGGTATGTAACTGCATATTTTTTTAGGTACGACTGAGACTAAACTTGGGAAAATGGATTTAGCATTTTTGAAACTGAGAGGTGTTAGCCCAAATATAAAAAGGGAAAGATTGCAGTCCCACCAAGAACAAGAAGGTTTTCAAAGCAACGTTGTCTTACCGTGTCACAATGCTAGGGAATGTGGTAGTGAGTGTAATGGTTTTGTCAAGTAGAGTTGAGCCATTTTGATGTGTTAATGCCTGCTTTATTTAAGAGGACTAGTCCACAGAGAGAGTTCATTCAGGAAGGAAAAAGCTTGAATTTTTAGCAGGCAGTGAAATGGAAGGCTGAATGTGCTTAATTAGTAATCCATGGCATCCAGCATGAGAGAGGATGAACATGGCTGTCTCTCCAACAGCTGTACAAATATCTCTCTGGAATAAGGAATTCTTAGGCCCTCATGAGAGTATGTCATTGGGTTTTGTTGCCAGCATCTTCGGCACTGAACGTCAAGACAATATAGGTACAGATTCACAAGTCAAATAGTGACAAAATGAATTTTGTAACTTTTTTCCCTTTTTAAATACTGGTCATAAACTGCTAAAGAGAAAGGACTAAAGCTGTAGTCTGTCTAGACCTGCCTTTTTTGGCAACTAAAGAAAAACATAATTTCCAGCACTCAAAAATAATTAGCATAAGGTCCAAAGTAAGACCAAAAAAAAAACCAAAACAACAAAAAAAAAACCAAAAAAAAACCCCACCCCAAAAAAAACACCCAAAAAAAACCCAACAAAAAAAACCAAAAACCAAAAAAACCCACAAAAGAAAACCGAAAACCAACTGCCAAACCTTTTAAACTCATTCTGAAGTGGTATGAAGAAGATAGGTCAACTGGTTCAAAAATTCTGCCACCACCAGTTCCTGGAATGAACAAAACTTATCAAAAAGATTTATCGTGCTAATCAGCCATAAAGCAAACTTTAAGTATCATTTAAACTACTTCTGAAAAAAATTACTTATGAAAAATTTGGTTCGTATTTTGAACTAGGAAGTAAGATAAATCCTTTTATTTTCATTTTGCTTAGTGTACTAATTATCAAAGACTATAAAATGCTGTGGCAGGTCCAGGTGAAAGGTGATGAACAGAGTGCCATAAAAAAGGCTCAGCTTTGGTTGAATTTTGAGTATAAGACAGTATAGGGAGCACAATTTGTTCTTTTCTTATGTGGATCATAATTAACCCAAAACTTTTACAGAAGTTGAGACACACGTTACGTATCAGTGACAACAGAGATGACTGCTATACATTTTTACTTCATATTTTAGCTTTGAGTTGATGTGAGAATATATGCTGGAGTTTCTTCATAAATGCTTCTATTTGTGAACACTTCACTGGGGAAAGGACAATGTGTAGTTTTGTGGCTCTAGACAGTTTTTAAGGAAACGAGTGTGCACATGTGCTCAAGAGGCAGCAGCGCAGACCCAGTTTAAATGAGCACTTTCAATCCTTTCTCACTTCTGCAGCCTAGTTGGAACAGAACAATGGAACATCTGTCCCAAGTACCTCAAATTTAGATAAAAACCACATTGACAGTAATATAGTAGGATAGTTTGTTGTACAAGATTGCTGTTTGAAGATGAAGTATTAAGAAAGAGGACAGAAATGATTGATCAGTTATATGCTTGGGATTACTCTAATACCATAAATACGTCCAGGAGTGACTGAATGTAGTACACTGTCTAAATGCTGTTCTGAGTAGTACTTTTTTTTTGATGTTTCTAATGCCAATCTCTTTTGCAGTTTGAAAATGATATTTCTGCATTCACATATGAGAAGACACTTATGATGGAACAGCGATCTCAGATGCTAAAACAGATGCAGCTATCAAAGAATGAAAGGGAAAGAGAGGTAGGGACTTCAGCTTGGCAAGATGTTATGTGAAAATCTGAAAATAGTATTTCTTAGCCATGGCTTCTGATCGGTTTCTAAGTAGTCAAAAATGTTTGACTGCATTTTATGTTAATTTCTCTACAGCAGGTTTCACTTGCAAGGTTAAAATAATGGTGCGGCGGGGTGGGGCATGGAATCCTTTTTCTATTTGAACAGATATTTAGAGTTTTCCTGTTCTTGTTAAGATTGCAAGTATTTAATAGCAAAACATTTGAGTGTCAGTGTGGAATGTATCCGCAGCACTTCCAAACTTGACATGTATCAATAGTTCATAACTATTTAGCTAGACTGATTAGCTTTGTTTGTGACTTGGTCATGTTCAATTCACACAGACTATTATTTTAGTTTCTGCATTATTTTGAATGCTTGATGTTTCAGCTAATTGTTGTTTCTGGAGCCAAAATTGGGCTGACTAACCTATAATCCTATGATACCCAGATGGGAAGACTACGTTTGCTGTTCCCCGGCCCTTACTAGTTCCTGGTGGTATTTTGCATGTTGTAGTGACAAGTTTCTTGCAGCTGTATTTTTGTGAATATTTGTAACTTTTAAATATTTTTCTCTTTTGGCTTGTGCTTCTACCCCCTCATTTATTCTGTTAACTATCGCATTATTATCAACAATTTTAGTGATGTAAAAGGGTATTAAATGCTTTGGCTTTGCTATCACTTATAGTGATTTCCCTCCCAGGCCACATAAGAGATCTCTCTGCTGTGTTTAACAAAACAGGGTGGGGTAGGTGGGAGGTTTTTTTCTTGTGGCTTTTTTGGTCTACTGATGGTTGTAACTCATTTTATGCCTAAGCCTTTTTGGTGTTAATCCTACAAGTCTGTGCAGTTTGTCTGAGGTTTTGTGTTGGTGGGGTTTTTTTGTTTGGTTGGTTTTTTGTTGTTTTTAATCTCTCTTTATTTATTCTCTTTTTCCATTTCACAGGATTTTTTTTTTTTTAAGGTTCCTAAAGATGCCTTATATTGCTATAATAATGTGCTGGTGTAAATTCTCTTTTTTCTCATCTACATCACAGTATTCTTTTGATCTGAGCCTGCCTTACATCTTTTCAGTAAAAAGCAAGTTCCACTGTACTACTACATGTTTTTAAATTTTTCCATTTCCTTATTGAACACTAGTATTTTTCCAGTGGAGTTTGAGTGATTAATCAGTCTACTGTAGGCTTTTAAGGATTTAACTTCCTCAAAAATGCTTTACAAGTAGCTCAAGGACAGAAGGCTCTGTAGTCTATAGCATATAAATTGTAGCAGAGACAAAAGAATTTATTCTCAGCTCTCTGAATTGGTTGGAATCTGCACTACTTCAGAGTGCTGTTTGCTTGGAAGTTTTAATTTCTTTCTTCTCTGCCCNGGTTGGTTTTTTTTTGTTTGTTTGGTTTGTTGTTTTTATTACTGACTCTCATCTGAATGTAACCATCACTGTTTATAGCTTCAGTTTGTTCCTTAATATCAGGCAGGGTAAAATCTGAGATGTTCAAAATACCATTGAATTTATTTCATGGTCTGAAGTAAAATCCTGAAGTAAAATTCCAAGACCATATAGTACTTATTTCCTGCCTTGTCCAAGAAAAAAAGTGATATCCATCTATTGTTTTTGATTAGGATATCTTAATCTGTCTTGTTCTTCTGTATTTTCACCAGAAAATGTTGTTTAGTTATGCCTTCACTTCTTCTGGAGCTATAAATTGAGTATATGCACTCAGTGTGCCAGGCCCCTTCTTAATCTGATCATCTTCTCTTAAATGAGCTGAGCCATCACCTCCAGTTTCATGAAGACCTCCAAAACATTTCTCTCCTTAGTATCATTAGTTCAAATTAGCATTGCTTTTGTTTTCATTATCTGTCTCCAGACATTCAGATATAACCCTGATATTCCAGCTTTGAATGGTGCTTGTAGTTTTGTTTCCTGTTACCACCAAGATTAGTATTTTAACCTCACTTTTGTGCTTGTTCCCCTTCAAACAAGGTTCAAAACTTTGCAAAGAGGATAATTTGGTTTTGTACAGTGTTCTTTTGTTGTTTCTCTTATAGGTGTGCTCTTATCCTTGAGGAATCACCCTCACCCTCCCCTCTTCTGTCACTTTTTAAAATGGGACTTTATTTGATCTTGCCCCTGGGTTTTCTTGTGAACTGGGGCATGGGGACTCATTGGATTGTGGTTTCCTTTTTTGAGAAACTTTGATTTGTTTCTAATCAAGTGTAACTATGATGCATGCCTGCAAAGCATAAGAGCTGCAGACTTAGGTGCAACTGCCAAACTTTTACTTATTTGACTTTGACTGCAAAGATGAAAGAAAATGTAGAGCCTCGTTCACTTCTTTGCTGCCCTTCGTGGTGGTTGTTGGCTTCCTTCTCTGCCTAGTCCTGACTAATGATTGTTGGGCCAGGCAGTGATACTGTTGGAGCTGTGAGAAGACAGTCATCCATCCCGCCAGTACTTTGGGTTGGGTTGTTCAGCGCAGGTGCTCTTGTGCAGATTGCTGCTGCTAAGTAAGATTGGCAGAAATGTGGGGGCATGTAGGTGAGGAGCACAATTACAGTTTGTGAATCACCGGGAAATAAATCAGTGTTCTGGGAAATAAATCAGTGTTTAGAGTTGGAAAGCAGCTTTCTCATCTGCTTAGGTTTTTTTACACTTTTGATTGTAATTGAATAAAATCAATTCATCTGAATCATCATATATATGAAAGGATGTGACCCTCACAAACAAGTGAATGTTTGAGGTTGCCATATAGACTGAAGGATTCCATTCACTTCATGTTTTCACAAATCTCTAAAGAGACTTCATAACTATCTGCTAAAAATTTCAAAAAGAGCCCCATAGTGTATATAAAGAAATGGCATGTTTGTGAAAACAAACCAGGTTTATAACAAGCTATGATACCAAATCTTATCTATTTAAATGAAGACAATTTTTCTTTTGAATAATATGATCATCTGCTTTTTTCTGTAGACTGGGGGGAGGGGGTTTTGTCATTGGTAACCTTTTTGTCCCAGATTCAGAGCATCACTGATGAGTCTCGAGGCTCAATCAGAAGAAAAAGCTACTCCAGTCCACAGTCCGTTGGCCAAGATGCGCAGGCACTGCTGACTAATGATTATCAAGAGGAGGAGGTAGTTGGACATAGTACTGGCTAGATGTATTTTCCCATTGCGACACTTGAAGTGCCACTATTGCAAACTGAACTGCAAATGAACACCTTGATCATTCATAGCTATGAAATAGCTCTTCATAAACCTTAATTTTACTATTTTTCTAAATTCATTATCTTAGCCTATATTTTTCTCCAGATGATGCTTCCGTGACATGAACTACATCCTATTTTTCTCACAATTATTTTCCATAAAAGAAACACTTTTTCTGAGTTCCTGTTTTTCTTAAGTGCCAGAAGCAAAGATATTTCTCTGATTTCTCTCTTTTAAAAAGTCTTAATAGTTAATTCATTAATGAGCATATTCCATGCTTTCACAAAGCATTGTCTGCCTTTATAGATCCCACACTGAAATACTGAAGCTTCTTAGAGACCATATAGATATACTAGGGCTTTTTAAAGTGCTTTCTATGCTTATTGACAAGACATTATTAACCCATAAATGTCATTACGACTTTCTGCATGGTGAGGTTGAAAGGAAATGAACTGATAGAATCAATGGTTTCAGTGTGCACTTGAAGTGTTGCTCATAGCTAAATATGTATAGCCTAGTTTGTAGAAATGCTGTATAGCTTTGTGTTTCCCTTTCTTGGTGAAGTATGAGAAGCATGTGTTGTAGTCCATGTAATTAATTTGGTATCAAAGTAGCACTAACAAAAACATGCTTTTGTTGTCTTTGCATTTTTATAAACACGTGCGATAAGCCTAGAATTTCTCTTGGCCTCACTCTTTCTAAAAAATGGCGAGCATTCTTCCATTGAAGCATATTTGTACTGAATTCACCTTACAGTTGTTAGCTTGAAATTTCTGTTCATCGGATACAGCTGTATGGCACATATAGTAGTTTCTGCATGTATTTGTTAGCTTTATCTATTCTCATGACAGAACTGTATTCACAGTAACTTCTGATTTGTAGTCTTGACTCGTGATTTAATCTTCTGGGGAGATATGAAGGCTGTCAAACAAACATATTTTTGGGAACCTCAGAATTGAACTCTAGGTTTTGGGAATCCTCAAGGATAGGGACTAGGGAAATAATTCAGGAAAAATACAGAAGCTCATAGGCATTTAAAAACAGCTGCAATTACAGTTTGTGAACCACTGGGGGAATCACTGTTCAGACACAGAAGGTAGTTTTCTCATCAGCTTTGATTTTATTCATGCTTTTGATTGTGACCTGAATGAAATTGATTCTTCTGAATCACCACATATATGGAGGGACACAACCATCACTAACAGTTTGAATAACTGAGGTTCCCAAATGGAACGAGATCTTCAACTCATGATTTAACAAGTCTCTGAAGAGACTTCATGACTGCCAAAGATCTTTAATTAAAAAAACAAAAAAATCCCAAATAAACAAAAAAAAAAGCCCCACAACCCCCAAAACAAACAACCTGCCCCCAAAAACATCACACCAAAAAAAAAGACCTCCAAAATCTCCCCCATACCAATTCTGTTATGATTTTAAGAGTCTAAGGTACTGTATTTGTGTTGCTTTTGATGAAAATACAGAAGCCTATGGTCAAAGTATTATTAGGGGAAGTAAGTTAATAGTGTTAAATATTTCTTCCTTCTTTCCTCAAGAGGAGCAAGGGGAATAGGAAATGGAGAACACAGAAGTGCATATGCATGTGGGAACAACAATATTGTGTTCTTAAAGTTGTGATTTGAGTTTCTGCTATTATAAGGGAAGAGAAAGGCTCTTCATGGTTAGATTGATTGGCTTTTATGTAATACGCACTTGCATGCGTAAATAACCTAATGGAATGTAACTAGCCTTAAATTCAACTAGTACGATGTTGCGTTACTGGGATCATGAGAGACATGGTCAGCTAAAGGCATGTGAAATGGACAGTGTTTATGACAGTATCTGAGAAAAATAACAATTTAACTGATGAATGAGCGCACTGGCTTTCAAGTTTTTCACTGGCAAAAATCTGTGGTGTTAACAAAGTATGCTCAGGCTGGATTCAACCTCACTTTAGTTCATTATAAAAATAACGTCCCAGCCCAGATGTAATCCTGCAAATATAAACAAATAACTACACTTTTACAAGCAGTTTCATTTGATGCTGAAATCAAAACAGTCTAGTATTTGTTTGCAAAGTAAGGTGTGGGGTTTTTTCTGTATCTTCTTTTGTTCCACTGCTGTGAAATTCTTTTTCAAAATTTTAATAATGTGTAATCTATAAATGCTCTTTTTGGCTGAGTCTTGGGGTGATTGTTTGTTTTGTGGCCAGGCTCAGCTGATCCATGACAGAAATACTGCCTCGCACTCAGCTCCAGCAGTCAAAGCAAGTGTGGCTGCCGCTGTGCCGGAAAAAGTGCAAATGACCTGGACTAAAGAAAAGTTTGTAGCTGAAAAGCACAAAAACAAAGATTCGAATGCATCTGGCTTTAAAGATATTTTCAACATGAAGCCGTAAGTACCCATGTGGTGTTTGGAGTTTTGTATTTGATTGTGTTTTGGTGGTGATGGTTGTTATGGGTTTTGTTTTTTAAGAAAATCTCGTTTATTTAAAGTTGAATACAAATGTGATCTTTCCATGCACTTCACTTAAATGCCATCCTTATGAAGCTTTACAATCCTTGGATTGTAAAGACGGACAATGTAAATGGACAATGATTGTAAAGAATCATTCAGAAGAATGTTGTGAATGAAGCTTAAATATGACAGACTTTGAGCTATAAACTCAACTTCTGTACCAGAAAGCATATTTGTTAAAATGCTTAGTGATAACTTCTGGTTTTCTCTCTTCCTGTGGGTAACAAATCACTGTATATCATTTCCCCATCTCATTTATTGCATTTAATTGGGGTGGAGGGAGTACCAAAGCAGCAGGTCGGCTCTTTCAAGACATTTGGCTTATGTTTGGGGTTTGGGTGGAGTTTTGGGGGGGTTTTTTGCCTTTTTTTAATGGACATTTTTGTCTCATCCTGTAAACTAAAGCAATACAAAATTTGTGTTTATATATGTCTTGTTATAGTAAGTATTTCCTGTTGAAATGCTCCTTAATGTCTCTTTCTTAAACAGAAGTCACTTAAGAGCTACTGTCTGTGTCAAGCCTTTTGTAGTAGACACAAAACCAATGACAGAAAGACATCAGCTTGTTTGCTTCCTCATGTTGTGATTCAAGCACACACACACACACACACCTCTCTTCTGAGTTCTGGAAGAATGCAGTAATGAGTGTGGCCTAGACTATTTTCTGCACATGCCCAAAGCAAAGCTGTGGATGTCAAGGGAAATTTTAATATCTAAAGGAAATATATCTTAAATCTAGGACTTGTAGACAGCAGAGTTAGAAAGTACACTTAGAAACAACACCTTAAAATCCTAAGCTGTTTTGTGGATTTGTTCTGAGCTGTTTAGAAACAGCTTGCCTTCTGCACATTCCAAACATCATCCTGCTCGTGTTCTAAAGCACT
Organism: Sula dactylatra; assembly: GCA_013389905.1. Lineage (NCBI taxonomy): Eukaryota > Metazoa > Chordata > Aves > Suliformes > Sulidae > Sula > Sula dactylatra. The sequence continues at coordinate 8,586 of WEKW01027072.1, forward strand.
GTTTTAATTCTGGGCTGCATTATACTCCAATTCCAAGAGCGGGGTTTTTTGTTAATATCTTGGAAGTATTTCCTGTTACTTCTTTAGAATTGTGCAAGACGCAGACTTCAGATATTATTTTAAAACTACTCTGTGTGGCTGGGGGTGGAAATTACAGTTCAAACTTGGTGTGGCTGTACGATTAATGTTGTTGAATTAAAAAAAAATGTACCTGATGGCATAAATATTTTTTTCCTGTGCATTTGCTTCCTTTCCATGTAGAGAATGGGGAAATCTGTAAGTCCAAATTTCATTTAACTTAAGCAACGTAGGCTGTGTTTCCTTGTTCTTGTGGGCTTGTACGTTAGATGTGTGTTTCCTAAATCATGATTTGCTGTGCATGTATTCTTTCGTACCTTGCTTTATATACTGTGCTTTAGCATTTATCACTGAAAAAATAGTCTTCATTGTGACTTGTTAAAGTTTTCTTCTAAATATTGTCAACTTTCCATTCAAGGTAAGTCACACAATATGTATTTTAGTTTCTGTAAGCGTTACACTGGTGCAGAGGAAGGAGTACTGTCAAGTTTTACATTTAGTTTTCTAATTAGCTACATTAAAAAGTGAACATATTTTTGTTCTGGAAAAATAGCCTCCATTGTGATATAACTACTTGGACAATAATGATTAATTTGTTCACAAAGGGAACTTCCATGTTTTATCAAATGCCAGTTCTTGCCTCCCTTCCACCAACCCATGCACGTGTAGAAATAATGTAAGATCAGATACATATTGGGTATCACAAAACACAAAAATGGGACACATCTCTATTTGTTCTTGGGTGAAACTAACTTGTGACTGCTCTGCTTTTTTTTAGAGCCCAGTGTTGCCTTTATTTTGTCTGTTTAACAAATTGAGCTTCTTATGAAAACTTAGAAAGCTTACTTTGTGTACCATGTATGACTTCAGTTCTGTTACTGCTTGAAGGCTAAATGAAGTTAGTCAGCCTCAGTTCGCATTGTACACAATTTACCTTTAATCAATTTGAGCCTTTATTTCAGTGCTGGTTTCTTGCCCATTCTGTCACAAATTTACACCCTCTATATTTCTCCTGCGTTTTGTCTTTAACAATGTTTCTACTTCAATATTTATACACCTCTTCAGTTATACACTCTTGCCTCTCTCTTCTTCATAGTCATTCTTTGGTCTTCTGAAGCTGCTGCTCTGCTTCTGAAAAACTGAGCCTCAAGTATTCTTTTGTTCCGTATACTGTTTTTGCAGTTGTTTCTTAGGACAGATGGCTGCTGAGACAGAAAATCCCCCAGGAGGGACTGATAAACTCAGTTTTGGAAATGAGACAATAGTCTTGGGGGAAAGTCGAGGGGAGAAACTCAACTGAAATTGATGGGGCTGGTCTCCACTGGCCACTAAACTTCAGGCCAAATGCCTTTTTTTTTTTTTTT
>WEKW01027072.1:10051-45609 GCA_013389905.1 Sula dactylatra
CTCCCCTAATTGCCACTGCAAAATCAAGGATGAAAATACAACGTAATACATGCTACTTATAACGGTATCTGTTAACAGCTTTTCCCTTCACCGTAAAAAACAAAACAAAAAAACAAACCCAAAACAACCCCAAAACAAAAACAAACCACAAAAAACCAACGCACAAAACAACCACCAAACCCAAACAAAAAAACCCACATGACTTAATAGAACACAAGTATTCTCCATCTTCCTTGGTCCCCTGTGTTTGAATGAGCCTGGGTCTGGCTGCTGTTCTCAGCTCCACACTCGTTTTGTTCATGAGGCCACCCTCAGATTATATGAAGTTGTGTGTTTCCTTTTGTCAGTTTTGTCCTCCTAAATGCTTTTCTTATTGGAAAAGAGAGCTCATTAATTTCTGTTGTTTTCTTGAGCTGAAACAGTGCTGGGGTTTGTGCTGTAATTTCGATGGTGATTAGTGGAATTCAAAAGATGCCAGAATTGATCAGGCGCTTCAGAGGATGTCTTATGTCCTGCTGCTACTAACCTGCCAGTCTCTCTCTGTCGTAGGACAGTATGTGAGCCCAGCTGAGAAGGGTACAGTTGCGTTTTTACTGTGAGACCACTAGTTACAGGGCCTAGAAAACTGCACAGGACTGATACAAGTGTCTTATATCAGTATCTTGGTGAATGTCTTGAGATGTGCTGTCAGCTTGTGTTTCTGAGGTTCCCTTTGAAGTGACTCACTTCACTTCTAAAGGATCTACTTCTGGGCAGTGGATCTTTTGGATAAATGGGCTTAGGTAGAGTCTGGATATTTCTGTTCCACTGTAGCATATGACTCATTTCCAGTCTTGGCCAGTTTTACACAGACGGCAGTTTCTCAGGAACTATAAGGAAACTGTTCTTTTGTTTTGTTCTGAAAAGCAACTAAATCATCCAAGGCAGATCCTAAAATAAGGAAATCTCTGAAGTCCTAGCAGCTTCTTCCTGTTGTACACAAATTTTCAATCATTATATTTGTGGATACAACAAGCAAAGCATTAGCTAATATTCATAAGGTAAGGGGAAAGGCTCAATTTCACTTCATTGCTTACTGCCTTACTCTTATGACATGAGAAACTAGTGATTTTTTTATATATAAATTCTACGCTGTTGCTGAATCTTCTTTACCAGGGTTATAGTAATCTTGTAATGCTTCCAAAGGAGCATGAACGAAATCTTGTACTGTATGACATGATACTGTAATTTTTACATCGCATTCCTGTAATTCCTTTGTTTGGAATTCCTTGTACAAGTCCAGTTACTTTTTCATATAACGCAATAAACTGGATTCTCGGTGTTTTTGACTAAACTTAATTTCTATTGAAAATAGAAATTTTTGCTTCATCTTATAAAAGATAACTTGACAATTGGAAGATTTGTGCATTTTGGCAATCTGGTTAGAATTGCTTGAGGTAAACATTCTTTTCCAGGGGGGAAAAAGTCTTTTAAACCTAGATGTTGCATTTTCTCAAATTTATTTTGAATGTGTACAAGTCCTGGTGTCCATAAAAATAGCTTATCCTGTGTGCATATAGATTAAATTTGTGTTTGAATTATGTGTTATGTGTTTTAATTTATAGGCATTGTGACAATACTTAAATATTTGTTTGCATGCTAGGAATCAGTCAAATGTGAGAAGAATGCACACCGCTGTGAAGCTCAATGGAGTAGTGCTTAATAAATCACAGCATGCTCAGCTAGTTCTCCTGAATATGCCCGGACCTCCTAAAAACAGAAAAGGGGATGAAAACTGTATCCTGTACTATATGGCTTCCATATTTCTTGAAATTGGGAGTTTGATTTTTGTGATTGTGCCGTTGTTTACTTGCCGGGATAACCATTAGTAACCATTATGTTAAGCATAAGTTTGCCTTTAAGAAAACGACTTTTGATTCCACAAACAGTTTTAAGAAATGTTGATAGTGGTGGGGTTGGGGTGTGTGTGGCTTTTTTATTTGCTTGTTTTTAATTGAATTGCTGTGAAGCATTCCTCAATTTTGAACTTATTGTAAAATACCTCTATTTTTATCTTTTCTGTAGGTGAGTAGGGTAGAACTTGACATTTCCTCAAATTAGGCCTCACTTGCACTTGAGCAAGCAGGTGGATTGCATAAAGGGACAGTAAAGGGTGACACAGGAAAACACCTTGATGAAATTGTTGGACTTGATTTTTGCATTTTTTTGTCAGACTTTTTGAGAGATTAGTGGCTATTTTGTTTCTTTTCTGAATAAATTCCTTGACTTAATGATATTTCAGACATGGAGTTTTTGGAAGTTCTGACAGAAGGTCTGGATAGAGTTCTACTGGTCCGAGGCAGTGGACGTGAAGTGATCACCATTTATTCTTAACCTGTTTGTACATTTTGTTCAAATGCCCACCCCCCCAAATGAAGAAACAAAGTTATTTGCCATAATTTGAGCAGCTTCATCGAGAGTTCTAGTGCATTGAAAATTACCTGCAAGCTGAATCTTCTGATGATGTGTTCTGGTTTTCCTATTAAAAAGTTATATTTAAATTATATTTTAAGAAGATAGATTTATGTAGAAAATATTTCTGTAGTGAACTAAGAAATGGTGGATGGGTTAGGATATTTATATGTAGCATATTCTGACACTTGTTAAACTGTGGCAAAACACAAGAAAAAAGACGGTAATGCAATGGTATTTTTACATAGAAACGTAAGCGACTTTTCATTTTAGCCTATGTTCTGCATCCAAATAAAAAGAGAAGGTTTTAGGAAAAGGTGGCTTCCTCCCTTACCAAAATGCTGCTATGTTGCTTCTGTTGGCATTAGTCATGGTTCAGGAAACTTCATTTAGAAAGGTATATAACCACTCAAATTTGTATATTATGTGCATAAAATGTTTCCCTGAAGTTCATGATTTGCCACACTTGTTTTAAATAACATTTCTCTATTTAAAACTTAGTCAGGTAGCTGAAGCTTCCAGGTGGCAGTACTAGTAAATTCACAAATTGTGTGGGGGTTTTTTTATGAGCTACTAGCAGTTACAGTATATTGCACAATTATACCAGTGAAACCTAAAAGTATCCAACCTGTAGGGAGGCTATGATGCAGTAACTCCACCTGGTTGCAAAAAAACTGATAAACCACAGCAAGTTGGTTAATGAAGTGCAGTCTTTTGTTTTCAAATATGTATATTTTGAAAATGTTGTATGTATGTGCTGCTGTTTAAAATAAAATCTGCTTTTCTGACCTGAACAAGCTCTTACGTGTTTTTCACTTGAAGTTGTTGAACAACTTAGTTTAGGTGCTCAGTAGAAACTTTTTGCTTCTGTCAGAATTCTGCCCCTTTTTGGACACTGTTTAGTTTTGTAAATGTTGTTTAAGATCTGAAGTGTTTGTCGGCTATCGGAAGACTGTTCTACTCTGAAAAGAATGGTTTTATTTAAACGTATATAAACTATTCTTTTATAATACAGTCAGCACCTTTGCTCAGACTGGGACAGCAGTGATGTAGGGCCCAAATACCTGACTAGGCTCAAGGCCAGTGCTTTTATTTTAGCTCTCTCAGGCAAAGCAAAAGGAAGATACAAACAGTAAAAGCTGGAAGCAGCCATTACCCATACCCTGCAGGTTGATGCACAGCAACAGAGGGAACACAGAAAGATAATCATATGCCCCAGTGAACTTCAGATGGCTCTCGAACACTGCTGGGGCACACCAGAAGGCACTTGGAAAGGAAATGCTGCACACCAGAAGGCACCTGTTGTAGGTTTAGGCTTTGGATTAGGATTAAATTTATGTATAGGCACTCAGAGTACCCTGGGGGCACACCAAAAGCACTCCAGGGGCCCTTAAGTACAATGAAAGACACACGAAGGCCCTGTGCACAGAAGGCATCTGAAGGTGCTAGATTTGCCCACTTTAGCAAGTAGCGCATGAAAAGGCATTCTCGGACCACTGAGGAGAAGAGAAATGTAATCGGATGCCCCTGTTGCACTCCAAATGGCTCTTGGCTTCTCCTGGGACACATTAAAAGGCACTCAGAGGGCCATGGTGCAGGGCCATCAGCCGGCACTCATAGACAGCTGGGGGTAGCTTATGGTAAGAATGATGGTAAAGATTCAGTTTAGCGATAGGCACCTGGGACCCACCAAAGGATCTCTGAGGGCTCTTAAGTGCAAGGCAAGACTGCTGGAGGCTTCTGTGGGCATACCCGAAGGCACTTGCCAGAGCCTGGTGTGCACAAAAAGTCACTCAAAAGCCCTGGTTCACCTCAGAAGCACTCAGAGCAGTGAGGAGCAGAGAAAGCCCCTGGTATGTTTCTGGTACATGTGAAACAGCTCCCAGATATGCCTGAAGCACACCAAAAGGCGTTCTGAAGGTCATGATGCATAGCGGGACTTACGGGTACACCACTACGGGTGTCTGGGTTAGAGTTAGCATTGGGTTTGGGCAACGATGCCTCTGTGTCTTACCTGCTTTGTCTGGGGTGCTTCCAGTGCTTTACGTGTAGCCAGGGGCCCTCCAGATGTCCTTCCCTGAAACCTGGGTGCCTCTACATGCCTTTCAGTATGTTTCAGGGACCTCCAGAGCGCATTTCAGGTCTCTGCTTGCTTTTAGTTGCTTCCGATTGCCTTTCCTCTCACCAGCAAGATTGAGAACACCAGCTGAGCCTCCCCATCCCTTGACTGCTGCCCCCACCACCCCTGCCTCGAGCTCTGTAGTCACTTTTGACGCTGTCTGGTTTTCCCTTGGTAGTATCACCTGTGCCCCCACAGAATAAGAGCTGAAGAGTTCAAACAATTCAAACTAAGATTGGGAAGTTTTTTAATTTTTATTTTTTTTAAACTGAGTGTGAAAAATATATGTATTTCTTTAACAGTAATTTTAACAGCTGAGAAATTTTAGTGCTGAAATGCCTTGAGGACTAGAGCCTTTAGGAGTTAAGCTGGCCTGATTGTAGGCTGTAAGAATTGCTTATTTTTCCTTTTAAAGAATTGAGTGAAAATGAAATGTCACAGGTTTAGCCCTGAAAAACCTTTTTGACTGTGCTCAGTAGGCACTTAGTAGTTTGGCACCTAAACCTCCAAATGCATCAGTGCCTGTCTCCCAGTCCACCCCTGCAAATACCTGGTAGTATTTGCAAAGTCAAGAAGGAAAATGGGGGATTGCTGTCTTTTGGGGTTTTTTTTCTTTTTTTGTTCCACCTCCCCTGAATAATCTGATTGTGGAGGTACAAAGGAGCTTAAAAGGGAAGGCAAGTGGAGAAGATGGAGGGTAGCAAGAGGTACAGGATGGACCATGGTGAGGAAGAAAAAGCAAGGGGTTATGAACTACTTGAGACTTCAGGAACATCACCTTTTAATATCGAGCAGCAACTATTACAAAACTGCTGCCTTATTATTAACTTGTGCTAAAGCCCAAAAACTCTACTCTCCTGTGTGGACAGTAGCACCTTTTGGAGTGACTCATGCTGAACAATCCAGAGCACTCACTGAAAACTATCTGTTTTCTGAAGGCTTAGAAAATCTTTAAATTGCCACATCCTTTGCACTGTAGGCATTTGACAAGAGACGCATACGGTGCCACACCTGTAAGAAATGCTGTGCACGTAGGAGGCTTAGAGCATGCTGAGTTGCTCTAACAAACAAACCAAAAAACCCCCCAAAAAACCCAAATAAAAATCCCCAACTAAACAACATATCCAGACAGTGGAGGTGATTACGGTCAGTAACGTGTGTGTGCTTTCCCCTTCTAAGGAAAGATACCCAATGCTGAAAGATTCTAGTCAAGAATAATATTAAGGTCTTGGAACAGGAAATTGAAGTGAGGCCAGTTGTTTTGATGAGTGATTAAGCACAGGTCTTAAGTGGATCAGCTGGTATAAACTGCTCCAGCTTGTGCTGGCTATGTGCCAACAGCTGTAGAATCTGTATGTGAATTTAGATGTACATAAAATTTTTATGTATGTGCCTACCTGCACGCACATGCACAAGCAGGACTGTTATCAGATCTGACTTCCTGGATAAAATAGACATTAATTTCCTTATAATTAATGCAGTAAATGGAGCTGTTACAATGCAGGGAAGCATTTAACCTGGAAATGGAAATGTTAAAAGATGGAAAACCCACATCTACCCTGTAGAAAAAGATTCTTTTTTCCAGAAACTTAACTTCTTTTCTTACTGCATTTACAAATGCAGGGGCTGATTTGGCAGCGTGGAGAAATGCGCCCTGAAATGTCCTAAAAGCTGTTGTCTGGAGAAAATGTTGGGTTTTATTTTAATTTTTGGATAACTAAGTAAGAAAAAACTTACATGATTGTGCTGTCTGACGGGGTACATTGTAACTGCCATGACGTTCTTTAACAGCTTTTGAATTCATTTTGGCTTATTTCATCCTAATTTTGAAAGAAGGCCAGAGGTAACAAGGTTCAGTGAGAATTCACAAACAGAGTTAAGTGGGAGGGAGGGCGAGAGGGATGGACCCCTTGCTGTAGTAGAATCCCCACAAAGGAAAAGAATGTTTTAGCCTAACAGTTCTTATCTGGTTGGCCCCTTACTGTATAGCATAGCTTTGTATTGGGAGAAAGAGGAGTGGAAAATTTAGGGGGATTGAAAGTGGTCAGGAGGGCAGATAAAGCCTTTGGCTCATCTGGGAGAGAGACTGGGAAGGAAAGGAAGTGAAGAAAGCTGTAGTGGTGGTGTTGGGGCAAAGATATAACACACTAATCCATATAAAGTCAAGTTTTACTTGTTCATTCTGCTGTGTTAAAACAGTTCCTTTTAACTAGCCCTCACTTACTTATTCATTCTAGTGCTTAAAAGCAACTTAAGTAGCTCTTATGATCACAAAAAAGCTTTTGAAGTATGAATAAAATAGACCATAGTAAATAAAAATAAATACATAAATAGTTCTCTTGACAGGACCTCACATTAGAAAATGTGCTTAATTTGTAAAAATAAACGGGACCCTGTTAATTGAATCTCTTCTGCATCCCGAAGAGCGGAAAAAGAATGGGGTGATGGAATCCGAGGACTGTCTCTGAATGCAGCTCGCTATGCTCTGCTTCGTGTTGAAGACGGTCCTCCTCACACCAAGAACTGGAGGTAAGTCCTACGCCTTCCAAGGTCACGTAATTCTTGGAATATGTAAATCTCTTGGGAACACTGCTGGTAAAGCTAATGGCCAAAATGAAATTCACCACGAAAATAATGTTTAAACTTGCGCCTGGTAATGATGACATTGCGATAGTATTATTTTACGGCAATAGAATGGGACTTATGTTCAGGTTGTAATCAATTTTGCTGGGAATACGGGCAAACTAACTCAAACTGAAATCCATGTGGTGTTGACACGGTTTTCCAAAGTGCAGAAGAATTTTAATGTTTGATTATTTATAGAGTTTTCAGATTCAAAGGAACAACATAATCATTGAGTGCCACTGTCTCTGAGGAAGAAATGCTGGAATTCCANATTGCTTAGACTTCATTAAAACAAAATCTTATGTTTGCTGTCCATTTGTATGTACTGGGGTTAGATGTTGACTACTACTTTTGCAATATATTCTTTTTAGTTGTTAAACTATTTTTCTCAAAGCTTTTTTTTTTTTTTTTTTTTTTGTTACACTGAAAAGATGTTAGGCTCAGACCAAAAGATATCTACCACGGTATAGATGAGAAGAAGGATGATTTACAGTAGCACATTGTTGTAGTAATACAGGGCATCTTTAGGAACCTTAAAAAAGTCCTGCAAAATGGAAAAAAGAATAAATAAGAAGCTATTAAAAAAAAGGAACCCCATGGACTTGTAGGACTTACAGCAAAAAGGCTTAGGCATACACTGAGTTACAACTGTCGGTAAACAAAAAAGCTATTAAAAAAAATCTAGTTATTTTACAAATGATCAGTTAAACACTGTAGATGTCTGTTATTTGACGTGAGAGGGAAGTCACTATAACCTGTGACATGGTAACATATTGTTGCTTTAAAAGCCTTCTTGTTCTTGGTGGGGGTGCAATTTTTGCCTTTTTATATTTGGGTTACCATCCCTAGTTTCAAAAATGCTAAAGCCATTTTTCCGAAATTTAGTCCCAATTGTTGCCAGACAGCACTGGCCAGGACTGAAAAAAACTCTCTACAGCCCTCACATTTCCTCTGCTGCTGGATTCACAGTCCAACCATCGCTGACGCTCTGCACTCATTGAACTTTCTTGCCACAACCGTCCTCTCTGCACTTACCATGGCCAGAGCCCTGTTCCAAAAGGAAGGGCTGTCAGCTAGAGGTTAAACAAAGAAGTGGTCAGGACTGAAGGCTGTTGGTGGCGCTATCCTTCCCTTGGCAGCTTCTTCCCAGCTCGACACCACGGGAGCTTTGTGCTTGTTCTGCCACCTAAAGTTGCGCTTGCTCGGCTGCCTAACATTGGTCATCATTCCGCTCACCCCTGCTAGAGCCCAGGTCCAAAACATACTGTTGCTAGCTAATGTTCCTCAAAATATGTGGCCGGGACTGAAAACCTGTGTGTGGCGCTCAGATTTCCTGTGCTGCTCATTCGCAGTTCCACCAAGACTGGCGCTCTGCACTGGCTGCACGTTCAAGCAACAACCTTCCCCTCTGTGCTCACCATGGCCAAAGCCTAGTTCAAAATGAACTGCTGCCAGCTAATGGTTCCAAAATGACGTAGCCATGATTGCAAGCAGTCAGTGGCCCTCATATTTCCTGTGCTGCTCTTTCACATCCTGACCAACACTGCCGCTCTGCACTGGCTGCACGTTCAAGCCTTAACCTTCCCCTCTGTGCTCACCATAGCCTGAGCCCAATTCCAGAATGAACTGCTGACAGCTGGTAATTAAACAAAGAAGCGTCCAGGATTGAAAGCTGTTGGTGGCAGTCACATTTCCTGTGCTGCTCGTTCACGGTCTGACCAAGAGCGCTGCTCTGCACTCGCTGCACTTTCCAGCCATAACCTTCCCCTCTGTGGTCACCATTGCCAGAGCCCAGTTCCAAAAATTAAGTGCTGCTACCTAGTGACTACGTAGAGAAGTAACCAGGCCTGAAAGCTGTTGGTGGCCCTTACCGTTCCTTGGCACCTCATTCATGATCCTGGACTGAATCCCTGTTTCTTGTACTGCTTTGGTTTTGGGTTTGGGTTTTGTTTTTGTTTTGTTTTTGCTCGTAGATGCATGATGTTAAGCCTTTTGGGTTCTAAGTTATGAAACCTTATGTTTAGAATGGGGAATAAGTGAATTCATGTGCTAGATTGGTCTGGGCAAAAGGGGACTGAGCCCTCGTTTGTTGTGCGGCTTTGTGGTATTTCTTAATGAGCTCCTGAGAAAGTGCTAAAGGTAAATTACGCAGCTGTACTCACCATCAAATCGCTACCTTTAATAGCTATGACACGTGTGAGGAAGTGAGGTCAGAACGTGCTACCCTATTGCAATGGGTACAGACCATACCTCGGAGCTGGAAGGTGCACGACGTCACCTTTCCCAGAAAGCTTTTGAAGTACATCCAACTGCAGCTGGACTCCTGAGGCTTTCCTGCTGCCGAAGGAAAGTGAGGACCAGCAAGAGCTTTCAGTCCTGGCACCGTTCACGTGGGAGCGATCCCTGGACGTTTTCAATTTTGGAGCTGGGCTCCGGCGAGAGCGAGAGGTGCTGTTGGGAGCGTTAGGAGGCCAGGCAAGTGCAGAGCCCCGGTGTCCGTGCGGCTGTGAAAGGGTTGCCAAGGGAAGGTGAGGACCAGCAATAGCTTTTTGTCCCGGCATCTTTCATGTCGGAGCAATCGCTGCACGTTTTCAATTTCGGAGCTGGGCTCTGGCACGAGTGAGAGAGAGAGGGAGAGAAAGTGTTGGGATGATGTTTGGAGTTTCAGGACTGCAAATAATTCAATATAGGCTACAATTTCCTAGCAACTTCCTACAAAGGTGGTCACGTGAGGTTCTGTTCTGTACAAATAGGATTTTGGTATGTGCAGGCAGGGAAGGTTTTTGCTTCATCCTGAAGTAATTGTATTTTGGTGGATATTTAAAAAATGCAGTTCACTTTCTTGATTGAAAACATTTGGTGCACAATAGCTTTCCTTAGCTTACTGAGACAGATGTTAGAAATCTTTTCACAAAGCAAGTTTATTGACATCTAATGGCCTGTCTCTAGAGTACAGCATTTTAGGTATGTATTGGTTAGTCGTTTTTAGAGAAGTGGGTTTTTTCCATGAATTTTCCATTAAATAAAAGGTTTTGGTGGTGTCTGGGTTTTGTTTGTTTGATGCTGGCCCTAGACTCTGGGAAAACACTGCTTTAGGAATAGGAGCTGAAGCACTTTGACAGGCAGGCGATGTTTATTGAATTGGTGGTGAAAATCCCAAAGGGAACGGATGTGTTGAATTTCATATCTTATCTCTTCTTCCAACTCACAAAAGCATGGTTTCTAATAACAAACACTTACTCCAGACTATGGGCAAAAATATGCCGAGCTTTCAGAATGTAATTTCAGAGTTCCTTGAAGAGGAAATTAAATATGTTTTTTGGTTTTTTTTAAATCCCACAAGCCCATGCTATGCCTATGGTACACAAATTACATCTTTATTTATTAACTTCATCCTGAAATCCAATAAGCTAAACCAGTCTCCCCATTCAAAAGTCAGGTGCTTGAGGAATACTGAGGGAATCCTATCCTCTTCTTGTAGCAGGGGTGCATGGGTTAGTTTCTAACATTTTTATCAAGCAGTCCAGTACTTTCCATGTTTATAAGAACAATAACTTACCAGAAAACTTTCAAACTCTTTTTTAGTTTATTCATTATCATGTCAAATTTAAGTTTCGTATCACTGTTATCTTCAGTGGAATCCAATTTTCATAAAGTTAAATTTCATTATGACCTTCAGCTTTACAGTTTAAAAAATAACAAAAAGTAGGATTATCTCACAATATAATGAACACTATATAGTATCATCTAAAGAATTTTGTGAAGCATTGCCTCAGGCAGCTGAAAAGGATTTTTGCTATTTCCCTTCTGTCTCCGTTAGAAGATACAGACTGGAGAAGGTCATAACTATTGACAATTTGTTTGGCTAGGGCAATACCTTTGAAGTAGGTGATTGTGCCAGAACTACAGTAGGTTGATTAACTTTTACATAAATTGACAGGGAACTGCCAAAAATAAAGTCCCGTAGCCCTCAGAGAAAAACCAAAATGTTTCATAGTCCAGTTTAGCCCTAAGAACAAAGCAGTTCTCTAAACACACTGGTCTTGTGATCTTCTTTCAACAGTATATTTGTCAATGGTCGTGTGCTGCTTTAGCATCATGTAGCACAGATATTTTTAGCACCTTATTGTCTGAGGATAATTCTTACAGAATTACTACTTTTTCAACCACTTTGCGTCCCCAGTGTGGCTGGCAGTAAAATGTTCAAGACAGGGATAAATCTTGCTATTTCTCAAAAGTTTCTGTTCATTTTTAATGAAATCTTTTACTAACCCTTGTATTTGAATGGAGCAGTAAGAGCAGCAGGAGCTCTAACAGATACAGCACTCACCTTTTTTTCAGTATTTTTATCCACAGGTCAAAGTAGCTGACATGATTCCTGTGCTTGGGAGTCATAGCTGCATTATAACCATTGATGATACAATTTATATCAGAAAATTCTGCTAGGACAGAAAACTTCCAGAAGATCAGCAAGCTTTTGGATTGCACTTTTCCATTCTAAACTTGCACTGCTTAAAGCTAACCAAAAGTAAATGTTTATATTCAGAATAGATTATAACTTTATGAAAATTTTTCCTTTTCCCATTTGAGTAGTCGTTGACAACACCAGCATTTTAAGCTAATACTTAACTCCTGTGCTGATGTGAAAACTGAGCATTCTGCACTTCAGAAGCACCATTCCCAGGTAAAGACAGAAGTACATTACCAAAGCAGTTACACAGGTCAGCTATACTTTTCTGTTTGGTTTTGTTTTGGGGAGGGGGAAGGAATTTTGCAACACTAATGTTTTCAGGTCCACATCTAAATCTACAATTCCAGAGACACCTAAGTAGCCTATTTAGCTCCTCTCCTCTACCTTTTCAACGCACAGTGCAAACGGTTGGTAGCTGATGTAATGCTGTTCCTGTACATGGTCATGAAAATCGAAGGAACAGCAGCACACTGCTATTCACTTACGTATCTGTTGATTTGGACTTCCTTCACCAACTATTTAACATGCTTTTCCATTCACCATCAAATGTCTCACAGAGGAAGTGGCCAAGTGATACGAGCAGCTATAAAAGAGACGTCATGTGAAAGGGAGAATTACTGAAGAGAGGAAATTGCCTGCCAGCCCGGGAGCTAGGTCCGTGAACCAGAAGCATCCTTGAAAACTGCATCTGGAATCTTTGAAGCACAGCTGTGTGCCTAGAAACTGGAGATAGCGTGAGACTGATAAATGCAACAAACAATGAACCATACTGGCAACTTATCATCTGAAAAGGTGAAAAATAGTCTGGAAAAAGGGGAAAACATCCTGCGAAAGTAAGAATCAGACTAACTGCTGTTCTAACTGCAAGAACAGAAGAACAGTCTGGAAAAATAAAAATTGTTGTGAAAGAACAGAAAACATTGTCATCTGTTGGCTATTCCAGGTGAAAAACAGAAATCAGTAGCACCTATTGCCTACTCGGGGTGGTGGAGTCCCATTCCCTCTTATGTCTCTATGATATAAAATTGACTTAACTTTTTAACCAAAATGGAGCATCTCTCTCTGGGAACTTTCTGTGCTGCACGTACTTTTCCCTTTCCTAAACAGGCTGAACTCTCTGCACCAATTTTCTGTGAGATCTTTGGACCCTTGCTGGGGAGACCTGGCTGACTCCAGACTCTGTGATGTGGATAATCTTTGAAGTGAGACACCGTTGCTTTATTGGTCCCCCTCTGGGCCCATTTCTGGGGTTGGGTTGGTTTGCCCTCCCACCTTCCAGATGGTTGGGTCCCCCTCTGGGACTGGTTTGTCCTCCCCTTCTGGAACAGTTTAGCCCCTTCTGGAATCTGTCTAATTCACTTGAAACCAGTACTACATAGCCATACAAGAAATTTATCGTTAGTATACCTGTTGTTACATTGTTGATAAGTTTGCTTCATTAATGATGAGTTGCTAGTAACCTGTAATAGCTTATACCTACTTGGTTGTTGCTATAATATTGATTTTTGCTGTACTATTCACTGGTGCCGTATTATTGATTTTTGATAGTAATTTGTAATAGCTTGACATAATATATATTCACTTTATTAATCATAGGCATACTTGCAAGTGGTAATTGTCATGGTACTGTATTTGCTAGTGGTGATTTCTGTGGTATTTGTGGTAATCTGTAACAAAGTATAGAAATTTAGAGGACGAAGCCTCCATGTCCTTGTGTATTAAGGAATCCTATGACCTTATGGTCACAATCCGTATACACCCGCAGGTCAGGTAACCCTTGTGACACCAAGTTTGACAAATTACAAAGCAGTTTTTCCTGCCTCACACTGTATCATAAACACTTGTCAAATATGCGTGCCATACACACAATCTGAACACTTTTTAATTGGCAGATAGTTCAATATGGCCGTATGTTGGTAACCTAAATGTTACAAATTGTGGTTGCAAACAAACAAAAAATAGGTTGAGCAGCCTTGTCTATTTAAGTCTCCAACTTGCAGGGAAAGGAACTCTTCCAGGGAAGCCAAGGTAGCCAAATTAGTCTTGTTTCTAGGGAGGCATAAAGAAGGAATCAACACAAAACCTGATCAAACACCACAACTTCAGTATTCTCAATTGCTACGCAAGCGTAGAAGACAATAGCATTACACAAATACAAAACCATTACTCTTCAGATTCTCTCTTTCCTGCCTGGCTCAGCAACCCATCTAATGACAAGTTAGAAACCAGGGGCTAGGCTTGGCCCCTATGGCTGACCTTCCTCTGTTCATTATTCACCAGTGCAAGCCTCCGTCCTGAGGGGTCTCTGCAGAAGGCCTTGCAAGTCTCCAGCCACTCCTTGAATCCAGTACATTCAGTCTCAGCATCTTTCCTCTGCCTTGCTGGACCATTTACAGCACCATTGCTCCCTGATAGCACCCTTTCAGGGCTGAGTAGATAAGCACTCCCACAAACTGAACAGAGCACAGCAGGAGAATTAACCAGGACTGCAAACACTCCCCGCCTCTTTAGAGAGAATGAGCCAGATGCCTGAGAGACACAGAATCCTCCGTGAGCAAGCAAAAAGGAGAGTAAGGTGCAACTAAGCTCTGGGATGTAGAGCTTTTTACTGAACAAGAAGGAATGGGGGGTCTAAGGGAGTGTGATGTCCCGATTCCCCTCCAGACATCTGCAGTGGCAGAAGCGGCATCCTAGCTGACATGGTTGCATTCTGCAGAGTCTTTTCTAAGTGGCTTCCTGCCTGAGGGAGGAGGCAAAGTGGGCAGCACAGGGACTTCAGAAAAAAAACCCAGCAGCGGCTTAAAGAGAAAAGCAAAAAGCCTATTGTTGCACTAAAGGGTGTGAAAGATGTCTGGGAGGAACTCCAGATGCAGAGGAACTGGGAGAAAGAGTATGAACGCTTCACTGGCTGAAGGAAGAACGGACTGGTGTTCAGAGCTGAAAGTAGAAATTGTGCATGGGAGAAGTTGCCTGCTCTTGGCAGTCCTGGTGGCAATAATTATTTCCTTGTTGGACGCAACTTCAACAGCACAGGATTTTCAAATGAGTTAATCCCCAGTGGGAAGGATGAAAGGATTATGGTAGAGGGGTATAGAAAAATGTTGTTTAAAGGGACAAATCTCTGACTGCTAAGACCCTTTGTTTTAATCTCAAATTCGGTATCTGATTTGCAGAAATGCTAAAACCAGGGGAGCAGTAAGAGCAACTATGCCAAGGTCGCAGAAGAAGCTTCAGGACACGGAGGCTTTGAGGACACAGTCAACAAGATAAATGGTCTGAACAGCCAATACATGGCAGAAGCAAGCCTTAGAGGACACCAAGGTGGAAAATGTCCTCAGTCTGACTACAGTACACACACACTTGCAGACCATGCGTGAATGAGGAAAACTGTTTCTCTGAAAGGCAGCAGCCTCAGCCCAGCTAGGTCCTCTACCTAATAGAAGACCACGCTCACCTTAGAAGGCCTTCATAGTTTCCATCCCGCTATGGAATGAGGCAGGCTTGAGTACTTTTTCTCTGTCTTCTTAGTGTTTATTGGTATTTTTATAAGCATTTGAAACTGATGGGTAGCTGTCACTTCAGACGTCTTAGAAAAGGCATCACTGAGCATA
The DNA here is from genome assembly GCA_013389905.1 of Sula dactylatra. Classification (NCBI taxonomy): domain Eukaryota; kingdom Metazoa; phylum Chordata; class Aves; order Suliformes; family Sulidae; genus Sula; species Sula dactylatra. The sequence continues at coordinate 25,329 of WEKW01027072.1, forward strand.
AATACTACCGGAACGTTAGCGAGGCATTATTGACAACTGTTCCACTTTTTGTCCTGCATTGTTGCCTAAGATTGCTCAACTTTTGAAAACGTGTGAGAATTTTAGCTTTTGCAAAAGCAACAAAAGGAATTAATCCTCTTTCTTTACTGAGCTTTGTGTTCAATGTTAATTCTCAAAAATTAGGATTTCTTACAACGTAAGACTGTAAATAACAGAACGGAAATAAAAGATAAAATGAAGTTAAATTTACTTTAGATTCTTACAGCATTTTGAATTCTGGTCCATGATTTGAAATAGCCATAGCTGGCACTATCAACTGCATTGCTCCAGCTTGATACAAATCAGAAAGACGGGGAACGCAAGGCAGGATTAAATCAGTATCTGGCTGCACTTGCAAAGTATAAGGTAACTTTATACGCTTAGATAGTTGTAGCATTAGTCCTTCTTCTCTAATAGCAGAATGCCAAGTCCCCCACACATGATAAAAGGAAGAAAAAGCAGGCCCAAACCATAATCGGCACTGCTGAGGCCAAAGAGATGCAGGACTCCTTCTGAGAAATGGCACATATCCTTGTTGCAGTAAGCTAAGGCAACACCAGAATGCTGCAGCTTGGCCTGTATTTAAAACCAACAATGTGAGAGCTAAGGACAGGATTTACACAAAGGAGCACCTGTCAGCACAGCACAGGTAATTGCTTGCAGCTGCTCTGAAGTTCTTCAGAACTTGAAACAAGTTGGCTGGCTCTGAAGTTGGAACCTATGCGATTTAAAAGAGAAAAAAATACCCAGTTCCATTCCAAAAGGGTACAAATCCCTCCTCGCCCAAAAGATGACATTTTCTCCTAACAAGTTCCGAGGGAGATATAGTTTTGTGTCAGTAAAAAATACTGCTGTCATATACTAGCAGTGTTTTATTGCAGTTCAGCCTTTTGGATTCAATGCTATTCAAAGTACTGATATACCTGTTATGTATTTGAGTTAATACTATATTTCATGCAAGAAAATTTTAACATGCAACTGTAAACAATAAAACTTCTGATTCAGTCCTATCAAAATGCATTTTAGAAGATCACAAACCTTTGACAATGTCTGTGTGCTTCTGCAGAGCAGTTGGCTTCCCAGGAACAGGATCCAAATCCTTTCTGCACATGGATCAATGCGCTCCAGCTGCTTGTCAGTCATTCTCAGCTATTCTGCATGAAGTGACGTGCGCGCACTACTTCTATAATGTGATGCACTTCGTATTCCAGGCTCAAAGCGAGTATTTGAAATAGTCATAGTACTGATCCTTACTGGGCACTAAAACTAAAACCATGGCATCTACATACTCCTCCTGACCTAGAGAGTCACAAATAGACAGCATATATATATGTAAGACTGAAAATGGAAGAGAGGCAGGAGTTTGTGGGAAGCACAAGAAGGAGGAAATAAAATAAAGGGGTGGACTGGGACTGGCTTTAGACAAGAGAAAGCAGAGAGATAGCTGCATAGGCAGCAGTCTTCATAAGGCATCTAAATATGCTGAAATACAAGCCAGTCTATGAATGAGTTGTCTATTTTGTGTGTACTGAAACTGGTAGGGACCAGCTATTGTAGCACAACATGCTTCCAAAATGGCCAACCCTCACCTCCAGGCACAACCCATTAGCTGGCTCTGCTGCCAGGGTGGAGGAATCACTACACGTCGGTGTGCAGCTGCTGTAGACAGAATGTCCTCTCCCAGTAGCAGGAAGTGCCACTACTCATCCGAAAGGAGTATATCCTTGGCCTAGCAAAATTCAAACCACTTATGTCTGGCTGAGAAGTCATGGGTGAAGTCTAGGAAAGAAAGAATGGCAAGGTCACAAGGAGGCAAAGATAAAGAGTACAGGTGAGGACAAGGGGAAACTCCGTCCAAATATAAGCATGGAACCCAATTCTGGCATTTTCTAAATCACAGCTGCTTGGCTTGGCAACTTAGATTACTTCTATTTTTTTTTTTTTTGAGTGCTCTGTAAATGTAAACAAGTCATGTCCATTCACTTTCAATTTTACCATCATCTGTTTAATTAATAAAACATATTAGAAGGAAGAACTTAAGCTAAGACAACATCAAAAAAGTCATTGAAAGGCATGCTGTGGAACCTGTAAGCTCTGCTTAGTACTTAGTCCATTAATTTTTTTTTTATTTTTTTTTTTTTGTAAACTGGGTTAGTAGCTTCTTGCATATTCTTATTCTGGATAAACAGAAAGTTTCACAGACCAGCACTGCCTAAACGAAGAAAGTTTCTTCATTACCCTCAGATGAAGAGATCCAGTATTATTTAAAATAAGCTGCCTTTGTTATCTCAATAATGGTTTTTAATACTACAATGACACCCCAACTCCTGCTACAACATTCACTTTCAGTGCTGTTTAATCAACTTTTCATGAATTGTTAAAGTACATTTAATGGCAGAGTGCTGAACATTAATATAATTTTTTTTTTTTTCAGATCACCTAGAAGCTAACCAAGTCTCTAGTTCTACATGAGAGCAGTTTGGGCTCTGGTGGAGTTGAGAGAGGCTGTCAACAGAGGCCTCAAATTGGCTGATAATAGGTAAGATTTTCCAGTAACTTTCTCTTTGGTCTGTCTACAGTATTAGAGGTGAGAAGCTGAGTCGACTATGACACTTGCCTACTACCCAGGGATTCCTTCCCCACTATAATACCCTTCCCAGATTTGTTTTGTGGCCCTACTGCTGCATCCTGACACCCTGTTGGCCCCTTTACCCACGTTCCAACACGCTGTGTGTGGGGGTCTGCGATTCTGTTTGTTCTGGCACTCAAATGCGTTTCTGGCACTGGAGCTCGCCAAACAAATATGATTCTTCCAGGGACCGTTTGCAATTCTGTAGCAGAACAATACACAGTCCTGGCAGAAGAGGGCAGTATTTTGTGCAGATGAACTAGTTATTCAGCAACCTGCCTTGTCCCTTTTCCACATTTTTGAAGTTAACATTGGATTCATTTTTCTACGTGTGTTTTTGACACGAGTCTTTTTGCACCATTACCGCTGTTCTAGACTTTCTTTAAAACAGCTGAAAGCAGCAGGGTATATCCTACCAGCCAAGAAGCTGATTCAACGAACGGACCAGCCTGAGGCTCTTACCTGCTGACATCACGAGCGTGGCTGTGCAGCACTGTCCTGGTACGCCTTTGTCAAATTTATTTTGCAAGAGCTTCAGCAGAGTCCTTATAGGCTGCTTTATATTGTTGGGGAAGTGGGGGGAATCGCCTGCTGTCAGCCAACCACTTGGTTTGCTGCCTCCTCAGTATGGAACTTTACTCCAGCACCAGCACAATATATTAGACAAACTCTTTAATTCCCCATGCAAAAGGAGGTTTATCATGCTTGCCTCTGCAGAAGACAGAGAGGCACAGGGGCATGGAGGCTGTTATACATCCCCCCACTATCGGGAATGTACTGGATGAAACAGAGACTGCTGAATTTGGAAGGCCAAGGGCAAAACCAAAAACTGGTTTAGGGAGCCATAGGTGAGGATAGGCACACAATCTTTGGGGACGTCCTGCCGGACTTAGGAAAGGGCTTTCCTGTCTTCTGTAGGGCTACAAACCTCACTGCCAAATCCAGAGGAAACTCTGTAAGAAATCAGCCAAGCTTAGACACCTATTGTTTTCCTGAAAAAACAAAGTGCTTTTGTGTGAAAGAATAAGCTGTTAAGGGTCTTCCCCGCTTTTGAGAGCAAACAGTGCTTATGAAAGGTGTATGCAACAGATATACCATAGTTAAAATACCTCAGATGATCAGAGGCTATTCAAACAGAAGTAAATTCAGCTGAGAAATTAAAGACTCAAGACTGATCAATGAAGGCACAGTTCTAGAAAAGACTAGCTTAATGTCTTTGTGACAGAGCATCTCATAACCACTATGTTACACCTTTAACTCATTTTGTTCAGAGAAGTAGTGAACTTTTCTAAAGTCTCTTTGAAGGACTTAATCAAGTAAGCTCCCAGTTCATTGTTCGTCTCCTGAACAGCTGCATCATAACTGCCGAAGAGTGGAGTTGAAGCCTTCACATCCTCCCTATTTGCTTGGAGTAAAATGAGGTTAAGATCCGCTGTTACACGTTCATATTTTTGCTGATCAAATCTGCAGAGATTGGCATCATCAATTGGGTAGGTGATGCCAACAGGGTAGCAGTCCCTTGGAACTGGGAACTCCACATTTTTCAGCATTGGCAGCTCACAGAGAAACGTGAAAAGGTGTTTAAGAGCTTGGGATGACAGTGGGTTTCCAAGAAACTTGAACTCCTGTAGTTTCTGACAAGGGTTTAAACCTAAAATCAGCATGTTGACATGAGTGTCTTGGATGTTACAGTCCTCCAAGGTAAGACTCTTGAGCACTGAAGAGGAATGGCTGAGAAGCTTAAAGAATACTGATGGGTAAAGATCAGGTATATTGTGACCACTCAGGTCCAGGGCTTCTAAGTGATTAGCATGGAAGCTATTGGCTAAATAGGCCATATCAGCATGGTTCAATGAGCAGTTAGAAACATCCAGCACCTTCAGTGGAGTTTTTAGCGGGCTGCAGAATTAAAGAGAAAAAAAGTTTTATGGCATAAAGCTTTGTAAAGCTACATTTACAAAATTTCATACAACTATCCACATCATGAATGCAGCCATCTGCCACATTCATTATTTTTTTCTAACTTCCTTTGAGAAACAGAAGCATGTGCCAATAAAGAAAAGTATATTTTCCTCCTGAAATCAGTTGCACGAACTAAATCCTACTTTACATGACTCCAACTGTGTTGTTTTAATGGGGATTAATTTGATAACATTCTGTGTGTCTATTTTTTAACCAGTTATATGTTGTCAGGTGTCTATTAGCTGCTGAATTAATAGCAGATCATTACTATTATAAAAGCATTGGTGGCTGCTTCTTGTAGAAAGCTGCTATAATTCCAGAGATTTAGATAATTTCTATTAAGGAAGGATTCATTCCAAGATGAAAGTCAATCAGTATTCTGACAAGACATCTGCTTTTGTTTCTAGTTTTGTTTCTACTATGTTTTTAAATGCCCAAGACGTTTACATGTTGTATTTTTCTGGAGTTGCAAAGAGACCTTCTGATGAAGAAGAAGGTTGGAAGAAGTGTACCTGGGATTATGTGCAAATATTCTAGTTGAATAAAAAATAGTTCTGACAGATGAAAATCAAGAGATCCCTTTCATACATACTAAATCTTAGCAAGACTTCTGCCACAGACCTCTGACCAGCTGGATCAAGGTTAGAAACTTGCAATTTATTTATATCAATATAAGCAGTGTGCCATTCACAACTTTTAAATTAAATTACTTCTTTGTACAGGTGATCTGTCTCGATGAAACTTTTGTCTGCCTTTTTTTTTTGGTGGCCTGAAAAGCATACATTTAACTTCCTTTCTGTTCAAATATGAACATTGTTCACTGGCAGCTTGTTATTTTTTTGACAATTGCCAATTTTTCCCATGAATTCATCATGAATATTCATATATTAACTTAATTTGAAGTACAGAAAACATCAGATCTCTCTTGCCTTGAGAGCGACAGGCACAACAAACAACTGAAATCAGTCTCAAATCAAAGTCTACTATCCTCCTGCCCACCTAAAAATATCTGTGCAATCTTAGTATATTTACTGCCTTTTTTTAGTGGACGAAAATTCACTAGAGACCCTGAAAAGTACTTGGAATATGCCTCAGGTCTTGCACGAAATGCCAGCCCAAGCTGACTGTGATACAAGCTCAAAAACGTGGCAAATCAAAACTGTCTGTGTGTACCCCCCTCTTATGTGGTAGCCAAAAGTATATTCTCATCATACTCATCAGATGGGCTCTGGAAGACTAATAAGAACAGTCAGTACTTCTAAGTGTCTTAGACATACGTTGGTTTCCAATTCCCCCCAGCAAATACTCTTCCTAGCTTCCTGCTGCCCCTTCTCACGCACCCCCTGAGATATACTCACTTCCCTTATTCTCAGAGATTCTCAGCTTGCTGATGGCACAAAGGTCTGTTCTTTACAGTTTGACTGAAAGCAGGTTGACCAAATTACCTAAGCAATTTCCGTATTCTTCCTGTGAGTATAGAAAATGGCATACTCAGCTCGGTCAGCTGCGTCATTTCACCCATCTTTTCTCCAATGTTCATAAGCATCCGTTCATCTGTAGCTGTGAATCTCCGCACGTTAAATGTTCGTGCTGGCAAGGTCAAGGACATCAATAAAGGGAAGTGGATACTGTTGAAGAGTATTTCCAAGTGTTCCATTTCCAAGCGAACATTGTGAACTATTTCCAGTTTGCGCAACAAGGAGGGATCAGTGAGCTTTATGATATAGAAGAATTTCTGCAAATCCAGGTTGTCGGATCTGAATGCCACACAACAGATCTTCAGTGGACAATAGCATTTCTTCAACAGGGCCTGCACTACCAGCTCGTAGTTCCGCTCTGTAACAAACAAGTCAATTAGCACATCAATACTGATTTCAAAGGTACCTGGATTGCACTGTGTTTGTTGCAGGTCAACCAGCAGTTCTAAACAAAGCTTAGAGAGCAGCTGAGTCCTGGCCCACCTGCCCATTGTCTTCTTACACTCACAAAACTGAACTTCAACATCTTTTATACCCGTCAGATCGACCACTTTCAACCTTTTCACATAGGGAGAAGGATGATTCAGCACATAGTCTCTCAGCCCTGTCAGACAGCTTTCCAAGCACACTGAGCATGTTCTATGGCTCAGGTCTTCCTGGTAGTCCACAGTAGCTCCCAAAAGTTTTCCCATGTTAAAGTCAACGAGTGGCCAGTTCTCTACCAAGTCATGAATCACTTCCCCTTGCTCCAGTAAATAGCTGGCTTTAAAAAGAAGAGGAAAAAGATTATGGGCAACACTGCCGAGACTCTTCCTGGCAAACTCTGCATTTGACACAAATGCTTCAGCGCTAATGAATCGGAGAGACTTCATTGTTGCTCCGGACTCCTTGCCGCCATGGAGACTGACTTCTGCGTTTAACTACAGATCCTAGTTGCTTATCACCTTCTATTTTTATCTGCAGCTGCTGTTTGCTGCTAATGGAAGCCTTACTGGGAAGGCAGAATGAACAGTCACATGCTGATCCTCTGCGTTCTATTTTGGAGCTGTACTGTGATTCTGCAGTAATTAACTGTGAGATCTTTAGTCAGAGAGTGTTTATTCATTTAAACCCTCACATTTATAACAAAGCTAACTCAGCTAAGTACAGACCACTGCCCAGCAGGAACAGTAAGATCAGGGCAGCACACATACGAGAATAGTTCTGTATCTTTCCTATGCCACACAAAAAGGCACTCAGGGTTCCAACTTGAACACATACATGATCTGTATTCCACTTTCTTCCACAAAAGATGATGTGCTAGGGATTCACTTGCTGATTTCAATGGGGAAGTTTTCTCAGAGCTAGCATGGAAAAAAACTATAACCACTGAAGCTGTAGACTAAGCTGAGTCTACAGGTGACTGAGGTGCTACAGTCATTGAGCTACACTCAGTGTCCCTCCATTTTGCCCTTCTTATCAGCAAGGAGTAGTTAAATACAGTGGCTCCAGTGGAAAAGATGAAAGACTCTAGAAGAGCTCAGAGCCTTGGTGACCAGGACACTTACCTGGTGGTAAAGAGACTGAGAGTTAAGTACAAGACAAGCTGAACAAGACAGAGCACAGAGTTAGAGCTTTCTCACAACTTCCCAGGCAAGCATCCTATTGCTGTTGCTTTGAGCAACAGATGATCTTTCCTTTCCTGTTATTTGAGAACTCATGATTTCATGGTGATACAGAATGGGAAAATATTTGAAATCTATTATCTTTTCAGGCCAGGAGAAGAACCTCTCTCGTCCAGCTGTCACAAAAGCAGGGACAATGTTTCTTTCTTTCAACCTGGCACTTGACTGCCAGGGGAAGCAATGCTGGATACCTCCCTTATGGTGTCCTCTTGTGTCTTTTGCTGGGCAACCGGTGGGACAGAAAATGAGCGTAGCTTGAACTTACTAAATTACCTGGAACATTTATATTTGTTGGTTGGTTCTGGGGGATTTTTTTGGGGGGTGGGGTGGGGGGGGTGGTGTCTTACAGTTGAGTTGAGGGGCTTTTTGCCGTACATTTGGGACTTCTGGGTAGTATGGTATATCTACTCTGCTAGCTATTGACTAAACATTGGGTGCAAACCAATCCTGTAAACATTTTTCTTTCTTCCTCTGTCAGTTAGAAAAACCCTCAAATCAATAATGTTAAATAGTTTCTAAGTGCCTACAGCCCCCCAACTCACATCCTCCATTCCTTCTGTTCCCCAGGCCATTCTCTTGTTCACCTTTCACTCTCTGCAAATAACCTCTACCTCTTCTGTTCTGCAGCTCCCATTTCTCCAGTGTCATTTGTACAAAGGATTCTGAGATAATCTGCCTGGCTGGCAAAACTGACTGTGTCTTGAGATGCCCTTGTTCAAATCCAGAAGAGGTCCTGTCAGATTTATTGACTTAAGTTCCATGCCATGCCCCACTTATTGTAGGAAATGGTCAATATGGAAGATTAAACTCCTGCTGAGAAATGCATTAGGATCTCACGGTACTATGCTGAGCTGAAAAAGTTGCAGATGATAATACCAAATATAATATGGAAAAAAGTATTAAATTTACTGTTTCTTTTAAAACAATTATGAAAAAGAGTTGAAGGAAAGAATCAAACTGTCTTCTCCCGCAAATAAGCAATAACTTTTTTGTATATAGAAGTGGCTACAAATATTTATCTCAGTTTTTTACCTCTATAGATGTTGCTCTATTCTAATAAGAATCTAGGACATTGCTAGAGCAGTTTCTTTTGGAACTTTTGGACCACTGGTCCAAATATACTAGGTAAGCAGATAAAAAGTTGTGTATATACCTTAATAACTAGCAGTTTAAATTTTGAAAGGCAATAAAATTATACTTACAAGAGTTTCAAGCAATTTATACATTTCTCTTGTCATACAGGGATCAGTTATATGTTGCTGTTTTCAGCATTTACAGAATTGCGGAAAATATAGTAATACCATCATGGTAATCTGCTATACATGAACTGGAGTTGAAAAACAGAGGAAAATGCTTAATACTTTGACAAGTTGTATCTATTTCATCTTACATGTTTTTTAATTATATTAATGATGCCACTGATCTGTGTGAAGGAAAAATTAAGCTGATACAACCAAACCAAACCAAACAAAAAAAAACTTTGCAAAACCAAAAAGCTTCCTCAGAACAACACAGTCTAATAAATTTAAACAACTTTCCCTGGTAATTTAAAACATATTTAGGATTTTCCTTTTGTTTTTGATAAAATACTCCATAAGGGGTTTACTTAGAAAAAACCGAAATTGAATCCATGAAGTGTGGCATGAATTTTTTACTGCAAAGCAGATGTGGAATTATCTGGAAAGGCAGGGACAGCACAGCTTGAAAAAAAGTCTTCATTGTTATATGATTCAGAGCTATCAGAACAATTATTATATTAAACATCTAGTGTTTTATTTAATGGCAGAAGAAATCATGACAAATCACTTCAAAACTTATAACCAAAAGTATAGTTCATTATATTCTAGCATTCCAACTGTTTTAGTATTGGTTTTGTGCTTGTATGGCAATAAATATTAAATTAATTTCAACAGAATAAACCACTTTTTTTTTCAGTTACTACAAAAAGACTAATCAGAGCAGTGTAAAAAATGTTCACCAAATTGGTTTTAATAGGGTTTTAACCTCTAAAAAGAGTATATTAAAAGTGAAAGTATTTAATAATAAAATAGCTGGTTTTCAAATTAACTTGAAGTAGTCTCCACTGAGAACCTCAGAACTGTCATCCTAAATGTATGAAGAAACTAATTCTTATTGAAGTGGATCCAACATGGAAGAAAGTTCTATTAAGAATTCCACTTTTATAATCCATTACAGGATATATACATCTATCAGCAGCTATGGAAGCACTCCTGGGTCAGATCAAAATGAGATGGGGCAGGGGACAATACAGATAATCCATTACTTTTGCACAGATCTTGCTGGTTTATACTGTTTACATTCAACATTTATTGGCATAGTCATGTAAAAACAGAATTCAGAGGTTCAGGTTTGCAAAGATGCAGCTCTGGCATCTTTGGGAAAAGAACAGAGAAGACTGATTTATTAAAGAATGAAAATTAAGCGAAGAAAGGAGTATAAAACTATGTAATAACACAATGAACAAAGTTCATTCTAAATTCAGAAGATTGCTCTGCAGAGAATGTAGGGGAAGGAAGGCATGACAGATCTAATTATTTTTGTGGAAATTCTCAGTCCAAAAAATAATCTGTCACTATAAACATTTTCTGCAAAATATTTTTATAATTATCATCTATATTCCATTTGAGGTGTTAGAGAAATGGCAATCAAAATTAATCTAAAAATTACAGATATTTCTCACTTGTTAAAAAGTCATCTTTCATACAGTATTTTGGGGTTCTCAGGAAGGAAGAATTCAGGTAGTTATGTTGAACAAAATGGTGTGACAATGTTTGAGAATCCCCAGAGAAACTGGCAATCCAGGAGACTCCTGGATGGAGTGCATTGAGGATAACTTCTTAAGCCAGGTAAGAGACAGCCGTTACAGAGGGGATGTATTACTGAACCTGTTAGTCACCAACACAAGTGAGCTAATCAGCGACATCAAGATTGGCGGCAGCCTGGACTGCAGTGATCATGTTCTGGTGGAGTTCACAGTCCTGAGGGATATGGGTCAGGCAAAGAGTAAAGTCAGGACCCCGAATTTTAGGAAAGGAAAATTTCAGCTCTTCTAGGCGTTGGTCAATAGGATCCTTCCGGGAAATTGTCCTCAGGGACAAGGGAGTAGAACAAAACTGGCAGATATTTAAGGACGCTTTCCATAGGGTGCAAGACCTCTTGATACCCAGGTGTAAGAAATCAGGAAAGGAAGGCAAGAGACAAGCATGGATGAGAGAAGACCTGCTGGTCCAACTAAAGGGCAAGAAGGAACTGCACAGGCAGTGGAAGCAGGGATGGGTATCCTGGGAAGAGTATAGGGATGCTGCCCGGTTGTGTAGGGAAGGGGTCAGCAAGGCCAAGGCGCAGCTGGAGCTGAACTTGGCAAGGGACGCAAAAACCAATAAGAACGGCTTCTAGAAGTATGTCAGCCAGAAAAGGAAGGTCAGAGAAAGTGTACGCCCCCTGATGAGCATAACTGGCAAACTGGTAACAAGGAACGAGGGGAAGGCTGAGGTGCTCAACAACTTCTTTGACTCAGTCTTCACTGGCAACCTCTCTTTCCATACCTCTTGAGTGGATGGACCTCAAGGCAGGTACTGGGGGAGCAATGTCCTTCCCACTGTAAGAGAAGATCTGGTTCATGACCACCTCAGGAACCTGAACATACATAAGTCTATGGGACCTGATGAGATGCATCCCAGAGTCCTGAAGGAATTGGCTGATGTAGTTGCCAAGCCCGCTCTCCGTGATATTTGAAAAGTCATGGCAGTCAGGTGAAGTCCGTGGTGACTGGAAAAAGGGAAACATTGCATCCATTTTTAAAAAGGGTAGAAAGGAGGACCCAGGGAACTACCAACCTCTTAGCCTCGCCTCTGTGCCTGAGAAGATCATGGAACAGATCCTCCTATAAGCTATGCTAAGGGACATAAAGGACAGCAAGGTAATTTGAGACAGCCGACACAGCTTCACCAAGGGCAAGTCTTGCCTGACCAACCTAGTGGTCTTCTATGATGGAGTGATGACATCAGTGGGCAAGGGAGGAGCTATGGATGTTGTCTATCTGGACTTCTGTAAGGCCTTTGACACGATCCCCACAACATCCTTCCCTCTAAATTGGAGAGATATGGATTTGATGGGTGGACCATTTGGTGGATGAGGAATCAGTTGCAGGGTCACATCCAGAGAGTAGTGGTCAACAGCTCAATGTCCAGATGGAGATTAGTGACAAGTGATGTTCCTCAGGGGTCCGTATTGGGACCGGTACTGTTTAATATCTTCATCAGTGACACAGACAGTGAGATCGCATGCACCCTCAGCAAATTTGCAGATGACACTAAGCTGAGTGGTGTGGTTGACACACCTGAGGGACGGGATGCCATTCAGGGGGTCCTGGACAAGCTCAAAAAGTGTGCCCATGTGAACCTCATGAGGTTCAACAAGGCCAAGTAAAGGTCCTGCACCTGGGTTAGGGCACCCACTGGTATCCATACAGGCTAGGGGATGAAGAGTTTGAGAGCTGCCCTGCGGAGAAGTTCTTGGGGGTACTGGTGGATGAAAGGCTGGACATGAGCTGACAATGTGTGCTCGCAGCCCAGAAAGCCAACCGTATCTTGGGCTGCATCAAAAGAAGCGTGACCAGCAGGTAGAGGGAGGTGATTCTAGCTGAAGATGTCCCTGCTCACTGCAGGGGGGTTGGACTAGATGACCTTTAAAGGTCCCTTCCAATCCAAACTATTCTATGATTGTATGAAACACTATTTTAAAATTGTTTCATTTAAATTTTTTTTTTTTTGCAAAAATTTAAATTTTAGGTGAGGATATTTTCCAGTTTAGATATAGTTTTTTAATGCTTTACAAACAGTTTAATCCTGAACTGATCAATAAATTTTCCTACAAGAAAATTCCATGTATTCCCTCTCCCAGCAAGCTAATCTTTGCACAAAACCAGGTTGTGTTTGTAGCCCACCCTACACGAAATACAGCCTTGTTGGTCCCCACCATCAGAAAGATGAAGACAGCTCATGCCTAATTCTCTGAAAACTAACACAATGGAACAGCTAATTATGACACTATCTATAGATAACTCAGAGTTTGCAAAGGTTGCTAATGAGCATGGGAAGCAGGAAAGTTAACAGAGCAGTGGTAGAGGTTTTATATGCCCCTCTGTGACAGACTAATACCCACGTAGCCAACTCAGCCTTCCATACACCCAATGAGTCTGGCAACCTTCCATAGCTTGAACAATCTGATCCAGTCCAAAAGGGTATTAAGTCAGAAGTGCATTTGCACATTTTCTGTTTGATTATCAGGTTGATACAAACATTATTGTTTAAAATGAAGTACCTGAAACCTCCGCCTGTACATATCTAATACACGAATCACAAAGCACAGGTAAAAATGCATTGCTCTGCTTTATGTCAGAGAATGGGTTTAATCCATGATCCTACATCATTTCGTATTCTTATAAGCAGCTCCCAAAGCAAGCTGCTGCATGAAAGTGACAGTGGTCTGAGAAATACTGAACCTTTAAAAGACGTGTAGATGTGGTGCTTAAAGACATTGTTTAGTGGTGGACTTGGCAGTGCTGGGTTAATGGTTGGACTTGATAATCTTAAAGGTCTTTTCCAACCTAAACAATTCTATGATTCTAGTGAAATAAGAAAATAACTTACAAGAAGGAGGTACACATAAGCTTTACACCAGACTACCCTTATGAAAGGTGTTACAGAGGTGATTCAAGCTCAAAAAGCTTTCTAATATTGTTAAAGCATGCAAGACAGCTTTACGAAATTCACCCATGCCCCAAGTTAATTGCCAATTAACTTGTTAAAACTAACATGGCAACATGGCAACAAGCAGAATCTTCCTTTTTATTATTTTCCCTTGATCATTCTATTACTGAAGAGAAAAAACCTGTTACCTACTCATTTATGCCTGTCAATCAAACAACTGTTGAGAGAACTAATATGTGAGAGGTTTTGTTCTGATGGAAAAGGGAAATCTATTTAAAAGCAACCTTACTGCTAGCGAAAATGACGTGACCACATTAATCCATAAAAAAAGCTGACGAGTGGGTTTTTTGGCACAGGAATTAATCAATATAAATTTATCTTTGCTCATGGAGTAGTTAGAAAAAGCATTTCTAAGCACTCCCTCTTAAACACAGTATTGATGTTCTCCTGTGTCACACAGCGATGGTAATTAGTGCCTCAGGACAGTAATGTTTTTGAAGAGGACATTTCCCAATTTCCACAAAAGTGCCCACTTCGACAAAGTAGGAGAAGCAGAGGTATAGCAACATGTCAGCTCCAAAGCAGTTTAAGGAAACACATTAACCTCAGTATGTATAAAAGTCGAAGCCAAGCTCAGCACTAACACCACTCCAAACCTGCGAGGCTGTTGTGAACTAGCATAGACAATGTGTGCCAAGCTGAGGTTGGAATACCTCAGAGGCAGTGCTCTTGGTTTCCCAGCTGGCTGGCTAGTGAAGTCAATATGGGTCATTGCTGATGACTGGGATGCAGAAGGATAAAGTAAAGCAATCTCTGGGTATGGGCTGTGTAGTGGAATACTTCGGTAGAGTATGTCAGCCTTGGCTCCATATTAGCTAGCATGTTAGCTTTAGTCTAATCCAAAATGAAGAGCTCTAGTCCCTTTTCTGCCATATACATGAAACAGATCTACATATGTCCCTAATAAAAAACAAATACCAGCTGGGAATGGTAGCGCTATTCTACCTGCATATTTGGCTAATAAAGAGAATCTGGTTTAACAGCGTGCCTTCTTATCTATCTTCTCCTATCTCCTTGTAAAATACTATTACTTTTGGTAACAGTAATATTTACTTTTACTTTGCCTACTACCTTGAATGAATTTGCAGACCTCAGCCAGTCACATTTGTATACATGCAAGTATATGCATGTATGCAGTGAATGCAGTGCACCCAGCTATTATGAAATTCCAATTCCTGGTTTTACCAGGACTATATTTCTCTCAGGCTAGCTGGACATGTACACAGAAGTTCTGCTAATGCACAGCTGTATCCAACTGTAGTTAGATGTCAGGTGACAATTTTGATTGTAAATTCACGTGCTTGCAGGATCCAGAAGTCATGCAATGTCCTTACATGATACACTTTATTTAGACTCACAGAATCTTGCAAACATCAGGGGATCAAACACTATAAGGATCTTGCTGCCACTGCTCCGTTGAGACAACAGGGATTTTTATTGTAAGTTAAATAGGCCTGCACCTTACTTTAGAATTCATGTATAAGCGAATTAAGCTTAAAGAGCTATTGCTCTGACTAGCAATCATTTAGCAGCATGCAACCTTTGACCACCAGTTTTTTCAGCATTGCAATATGTTATTAAAATTACTGGTACTTCTATCTAATCTTGAGCTTGCAGTGTTTGTTGTGCCTGATTAAGAATCTCTTTATAACTAAATGATACTCAGCTGATGCCTCTTTTGGGTGCATATCCCATTGGACAGCGGTCCATTTTGCTCTCTTCTGTAACTGTAAATGTATTAGTGTTCAAGATAGTCTTTATTTGCATACAAATGTTATCTGAATGTCACAAGTAGCTCTACAGAAAAAAATGCCCTGACTCAAGTTCCAGTTTCTAGGAGGAGCGGGTGTAACAGAGAACTAACATTGTAGTGATGTCTTTCTGATGACAGCCTGTAACAGATGTTCAGAAGAGACTGTCCATTTGATATTCAGGGCTTTTAACAGAACTCACGTTCTGGGTATTCATATTCTCCTACGTGTTCATGTCTTTTGCATCCGGACACTCTTTCATAAAGTCTTCAGATCTGAAAAGTCTGTCTGAAAGAACAGAGCACATCATTGCTATCAAACAACTTCATTTCAGCCAGAAGATATGCTATCTCAAAAGCTCTGCTGAATTACAATCAGTATTCATACGATTTATTCCTGTAATGCTATCTCAACCACTTAAACCAAACCCATGAGGCCAGACTCTGCCATCCTCACACTGGGCTTGGACTTCGGTCATGAGAAGTTTTACTGAAAGATGTGTATCACCATTCCCAGAAAAAAGCAGCACAGCATGGTAGAAGAGGGCCAATAAAATAAAGATACATGTAGTAAGCTGTGAGAACTCAGAATGGGCAGAAATACTAAAACTACTCACTCTTTTACCTGAAGTGCACTGAGATGACCCCAAACTCTCTGTGAGTATAAACTGGAATAAGAGCACACAAAAGTGAAATGCACTGTAAACCAGCATGAACTCCAACAACACAACAGAAGAAAGTAAACACCTGATTTAAAAAATCCCAAACTGAACATAAACCTCTAAATATGATGTAACTGAATGTTAATAACATGGAAGACAATGCCTCTGGACTTGCAGTATTCACCCGTCTAACACCGCAGTACATTGACGAACCACTGTCATTGCAATGCATGTGTCCAAAGAAGAGCAATGAAGCTGGTGAAGGGTCTTGAGAACAAGCCTCATGAGGAGCAGCTGAGGGAACTGGGGTTGTTTAGCCTGGGAAAAATGAGGCTGAGGGGAGACCTTATCGCCCTCTACAACTACCTGAAAGGAGGTTGTAGGAGGTGCGTGTCAGTCTCTTTTTTCCAAGTAACAAGTGACAGGATGAGAGGAAATGGCCTCAAGTTGCATCAGGGGAGGTTTACACGTGGTTTAGCCCTAGTCAGCAACTCAGCACCATGCAGCCATTCGCTCACTCCCCGCCGGCAGGATGGGGGAGAGAATCAGAAGAATAAAAGTGAGAAAACTCGTGGGTTGAGATAAAGACAGTTTAACAAGTAAAGCAAAAGCCACTTGCACAAGCGAAGCAAAACAAGGAATTCATTCCCTACTTCCCATGGGCAGGCAGGTGTTCAGCCATCCCCAGGAAAGCAGGGCTCCATCACACTTTAATGGTTACTTGGGAAGACAAATGCCATTACTACGAACATCCCCCTTCTTCTTCTTCCCCCAGCTTTATATGCTGAGCAAAACATCACACAGTATAGAATATTCCTTTGGTCAGTTTGGGTCAGCTGTCCCAGCTGTGTCCCCTCGCAGGGAAGCTGAAGAAGTCCTTAACTAGCGTAAGCACTGCTTAGCAACAACTAAAATATCTCCACATTATCAACACTGTTTTCAGCACAAATCCGAAACATAGCCCCATACTAGCTACTACGAAGAAAATTAACTCTATGCCAGCCAAAACCAGCACAACTGGATATTAGGAAAAATTTCTTCATGAAAGGGTCATCAAGCATTGGAAGAGGCTGCCCAGGGAAGTGGTTGAGTCACCAGTCCTGGAGGTATTCAAAAGACATGTAGATGTGGCACTTAGGGACATGGTTTAGTGGTGGAGTTGGCAGGGTTAGGTTTATGGTTGGACTCAATCTTAAAGATCTTTTCCAGCCTAAATGATTCTATGACTCTATGTACTGCTAAAGCCAAAAATAGGAAAAATGTGATTCTTGAAGGCAGGAGAAACATAGTGCCTCAATAGTGACACAAGGATCTGCCCCTATGTGAGCAACAGTGATGCATTCAGAGTGCATTGGGAGTTGCTACTAATACATGATATAGTTCCTTTGAGTAATGATACAACTTTAAGTCAGAAATTACAGCTCATGATATTCAAATGTGTCCCTTATCAATCTGAACTGCCGACCATGTGAAAAATATCCTCTTCAGCCAATGCTGAAATGCACTTACTAAAGGCTGATTTCCTGTTTCTTGCCCCAGTTCATCTTCCTTAGTGCAGGTGCTAATACCATATGACCAGTGAAAGAAGGGTAGTCCTAAGAACCCTGAACATGATGGTCTGGAGCAGACATGCAGGCTCAATGAACTTAGAATGGATGATGATGTGTGGTTGCTTGAGGGAGATGTGCTACTACTAGTGATAGTAGAATGCGGTCTCCTTAGTGGTTTGGAATGGTCAGAGACAGATATTGCTATTGATGCTTGAGATCTTGACTCTGTAGGAAAAACACATTTGGGTCATAATGGAAAAAAGGGGGGGAACGTTATCTTGAAAACAAGATCAGGAACAACACTGAGAATTTACATTTGACCAAGCATCATCTACTACACAAACCACTCTTAGTAAACTGTAATAAAATCTATTCAGTTCTAGGACTATCTCAAAGCTCATTTGACAAGGAAAGAAGAAATGCAGTGATACACTCTATTCTCAACTTTCCTGAAAAAGAAAGAAAGGGTGTGAAGCAATTATCGAAAGCTGTCTTCTGACTGGACCCAAGTGCAAGGAAGAAGAGAGTCTATACGGCATGGGTAATATATCATACCCTTTCCCTTTATGATGTAGTCAATAGCTAGATTGCCTATGGCTGCTTCACTGGGTTTGATATCCATGTCTATTCCCATTGATACCACCTCTTGCATTCAAAGTTCTAAAACGGACATTGTACACAAATAAATTTTAGGGAGCTCTTCGAAGATTTACTGCTAGTAGTATGGTCTTAAAATGTCAGACATTTCCTATAGGTAATTGCTGACTGAGTCCCTACCAGAAGATGATTAAGTGCAAAATAACAAAAGCAACTCTTCCTCAACCTCGGTGCTTTTGCTGTTATTTTCTTTAGAAATAGAAAAGAGATTTCAAGATGTGTCTCTCCCCTCTTTGCCCTCCTCTGGCCTGTGTTACCATCACAACTGAGAGTCCCCCAATTACTTCAGTTATACTACAAACTTGCTTTGTCACCTCCTAGTAATGTAAAGATTTCTTTCAAAGGGAAACAATGTGATGATTTTTCCACTTACAGCGTTGTCAGTGTTCAAGACATTACTTTCCCCTGATCAGCTAATTTGAATTCCAAAGCAGAAATCACCACCTTCATCTGAACAAAAGTAATACCCAAGAGTTAGACTTATACGGTAGGGACTTACACTTTGTACTAAAACTGCTACTGAGAGGTAGTGATCTGTTCTGGGTATTACACAAGTGGTCTTCTATTGAAAGCTGAGGAACATGCATGCTAACAAACCTCTCAACCATACCTCAGAAATATTTTGGTGCTGCCAATGAAGTAGAAAAAAGAGGCTGGTGTTTATTTGCCCAGCTTCATGCCTGGAAAGATAAGTGCAAACTTTCCTGAAAGCGCTTCTGCGAATAAAGAACAAAGGCGCTTTCTTGTGAGGGTAGAGCCAGACAAGATGTGGCATAACCAAATGTGCAGGGCCAATGAAAAGCTGCAAGACTGGCAAGTCCAACAAGCAACAGCATTTGTTTTAAATGACAGAAGAAAATGCCAAGCACATTCATTCAGCACGTATATCTGCTGTTAGGTGGTAGAGACCTAGAGAAGGACGGTACTAGATTCAACATAACTGTAAGGAAGTACCCCCATATTACCAGAACTTAGAAGGATCTACCTGATTTGTCCTTTAGCTAAAAATTTTCACAGGACAGAAGAAAGAAAAGAAAGAGGCACCAGCATTAGCAACATATCTATACAATAGCCCTTTGAATATATTTACTTCTTTCATTTCAGTTTCAAGTTTATTTTTGTTTTCTCACTGAAATTTTTTCTCTTCTTGTGAACAAAGACTTTTAAAGTTAGCTGCCAGCAGAACAACAAAGAGAAATGGAAAAATAAAACAGAAACTGCTATGATTTCATTATTTTTAGACGTTGCTGCACTGACTTTAGTGAATCTTCTTGCACCTGTCTTCTCCCCTCCTTCTGCTCCTTCAGTTTATGTTTCGTGTTATACCCTTCAGAAGGAAACAAGGTACAGAAAATTCTTATCTATGTAAATGGTATAACTGTGAGGTTCCATTCTTGAACTTGCAGTATTTAGCAAACATTTTTAGTTGGGTCTGGTTAAAAAAAATGTTAAATTTAAAAATAAATCTAACTTATCTTCAAAATAACCTGGAGGAATCTAAAGAATATTTTTCAGCATTAATTTTACGTTCACCTTCACTGTACATGACTACTGTAACACAGGTCACCAAAAGGTATACAGTTATTGCTTTGGTTCCAATCAGCATGTACAAAAATGTCTTTGCATCTGCTCTACTGGCAGATCAGAAAACAAGTTGCAAATTAGTCAGCTGAAGCAACGACGACCTCTAGTGGTGAAAACAGAAGTGAGAATTTTAAAAATGTGGCATAGGCAAGTTGTAATTCGTAGTGACTTTCAGTTTTAAACGACAGGACACAGGCTAACAAAAAATAATTGGCGAAAGTATGACGCAAACTTTTTATGATCACTTAGAAAACTCTGTAGGTTTCTACACTTTCCCTTTCTACACCCCCCCTTTCCAGGGAACTTAAAGGAGTCTTCCGTTAAGGCTTAAACAAAGGAAGAATCTTAGGTTTCTACAGAAGTTTCTAAGTGATCATCCTTAAAATAATCATTAATTTAAAAACCCTAGGGAACAATGACCATGAAACTCTGCTTGGTGTGTAATGTTTATGCAGGAGATACTGTGCTGGTAAGGTGAGACAACTAATATAAACTAAATGCTGCCCTTGACTAT
>WEKW01027072.1:46057-60552 GCA_013389905.1 Sula dactylatra
TAAACCAGCATGGTTATCTTGTCTAATCTCACTCTCAAAACTGATATTTAAAATCTCTGTCTTTCAGCTAACAAGGGGAAGCCTCTCCGTTTCATACCCAAGATCACCGATACCAGGAAAGAACAAGCCCTCACATGTGTCTGAAATTCAGGTACCTCCCTGACTTTTGCCAGCCCATATATTTTCTCTCCAGAATAAATCTTTATCAGACAACACAGACCAAATAAAAGATAACAGGTCAATTTATGGTCCTGCAACTTGCATATAAGGCACATGCAACCGAATTCTTTAACAGGCATCACTCCTAGGTGTGGAAATACAAAGATTCTACTTTACACACTTGCTGTTTTCAAGTGTGTCTTGCTTAACCTGAAGATTTCTGTTGGCTTCAGATGCGTAAGATCTATTTCACTCTGGTAGGGGTCAGTCTGCCTGCCTAGAACAAGGAATTACCAAGTGAAGCATCTTTACAGACTGCATACCTTGATTACTGAGAGCCTGTCTCCACAGAATCTTTCCTATGACATTAGTCCACGTAATTTTAGTTTCTGCTGAGTTTGCTTGAAGAATATATGTGTCCTGGGGTGATCTTCTCCTTCAGAACCAAATTTCAAACCTCAGATCCCTATCTCCAACATTCTTTGCCATTCCACTTTCGGCTGTCTGAAAGTTACAAAACAATTTGATGTTTACTACAAACAGAGCAAACTAATTTCTTTATGTCATACACCTTAACTGAGAGAGCTCCACATCTTGATTTCTTGGTTATGAACCTGCAAGTGCTTCTAGCTGGAGACTTGCTTTCCCAAGTGAGCAGTTTGTGTCTTACTTGTATGACTTCCTTCTAAAGAGTGCAGGGACACAGCAGTGTTGCTGCTAGAACAGAGCACACATCCTCTAATGATCAGAGGATTGAAGTGAATTCAGTTAAACTGAGTCTATAACACAGGATGTAGTAGTTGAGTCACTATTCAGCTTCTACCAGTTGAAGACACACCAGCTGGCAGTGCAAGGTGAACTCCGGTTATGGCTCAATTCTATGTCTACAGCAGTTTAAACATGCACTTAAATTAAGCATATGTATCAGTATTTTGGCAAACCACAATCCACAAACAACAGTGGACATGCCTGTATTCTCAATCCAAGTGACTGCAAATTAGAACTTCACATATTCACCCATTGTTGTCCAAATGGTGAGACTCTTAAGCATTTTGTATTTCTTATGCACTTACAACATAGAAAAACAGAATATCCATATTTTGCTTATTCAGAGCTCCTCCAAACTTTTAAAAATACGGCTTAATATCTTTTCCCTATACCAAGAATAGTATAAAATTATTTCTAATGACATTTACAGCTGGATGCTGGTCCATTCACCCAATAATTCTAAAGAGAGCACATCCCTGTTCAGGGCAGGCTGCTGAGGAAGAAGCACTGTGCATAATATAAATTTACTAATAGGACAACAGGATTTAACTTACCTTGAATGACTGTACATAGAGATGCCATATCCCCCATTAATCTTTCTTCTTTTGCTAAACAAGATAAAATCTTCAAAGAGGAAGACATGCCTCAAACACTTTGTCCTTCCACAGCAAACAATAAATCCATCCTGACATTGCAGTTGCCCTTGCTCTTTCAAATTAACCTGTTGAGAGAAAATTACAAAGTTCTGACAGGTAAGAGAAGGCTGCATTGGTTTCACCATGTGTAAGGAAGGAGGAAAGGAGAGTATGTCTACTCCAGAGCTGAAAGTAAGCTAAGTTACAGGGAAACATGGCATAACATTCTGAGAAAATGTTGCTCAGGGTGCACAGCTGCGTTTGCATTGCTGATAAAAACAGAGCAATGTGAATCTGCTAGAACAGCTTTCAGTTCTGTCAGATAACTGAAAGGTTCAGGTATCTGTTCACCACGCTCATGTGCAATTCCAGAGCCAAACAGCATGTCTAGGCCCTCTGCTGCACACATGTCCTACAAGCAGATGCATTTTAGGATAGGCATGGCTTCCCCCTACACACTGTTTCCTTCATTATGGTGTACAGCACTGGGCACTCCAGGATTTTGATCCATAACTGAGTCTTACAAGCTCCAGAGCAGGACAAATCATAGGTGTTAATGCACTCCTTTCTGTCTCTTTTTGTGCCATGCTATCTTGAAGAAAAACCATGGCAGGAAAGTTGAGTGAACAGTAAAGTTAACAGTGGGAAAATGCTTACATCACATCCTTGAATAGCATCCATAGCAAGCAGGTTGTTTCCATGGTGTAGTTGGAATTTCACTGTCTCCTTAGCAGCCCTCAGACCACTGAGTTCCTGCTTTTGGGCTTTTGTGCACTCCTTGATCATACCCTTCAGCAGAAGTGCATACTTGCTCATTCTTTGAATGGGCTTCAGCAAATAGGAGGCCAAATCCAACTTATCACCCAGATTCCATTGCTTATTCTGCAGAAGAAGCAGAAATGGATAAGTGCTGCTAAGCTATGTTCCTAAACAACTATAAAATCAACAAGTAGTGATCACACAATTTACATGAAGGGAGGAACTAGACAGCAATTACTTTAAAGACGGCACTTCCATGGCTGGTTAGCAAGGCATGCTTGTTCGTTCTGCACAATGCATACATGCCCATCTGTTCTTCCTAAAAAACCAGAGAAGATGCTGTTAGTCCTTGCTACTTCACTACTAATTAGCTCCTTTCTACCATTAGTTTTTTTTTCCCAGTTAAAAGAAGCAAAAAAATTGTCTGCATATAGACTTAGGGAAGTTTTTCCTGAACTATAGCTGTACTGATGTTTTATCCAGCCAGACATTAGCAGGTCAGCCAAGGACTACATATGCAGGGAACTTTGTTTTCTGCAGGGATCAACGCTTCCAGATCCAACATTCTGTAAAACCAGGCAGTTGTAGCCATAGGTATTTCATTTTTCCAGAGCAAAATCTAATATAATATCAAATTCTTAACCACTGTGATTACTCTTAAAACAGTACTAACATCCTATCTACCTGATCTAATTTCTTTAATATATGCATACAGAAAAATCCTATGAGAATGGGCTAATATCTCATAGCATTAACAGCTTGCAGGAGTTGTGAGGAGTTTGGCTACTGAATGCAGCACAGACAGAAACACAGACATTTCCCTGCACAGTATTCCCCTGGAGAGAAGAAGGGATCATGCCCAAATTAAGGACCACTAAGCCTTAACAGAAGGCTCCCTTACCCTCCCTAGAAAGGGGAAAGAGTGAGAAGGAGAGAGAAAAAGAAACAGCTTGCCAAACATCCAGCAGGGTCATGGGAAACTCTCTTGTCACCTGCTTAGAGCACTGAATGAAAAAACACTTGAAATGTTTGTCCCCCCATCTTGGGAATCCAGCCAGACACTGTTGTGCCCTAAAAGTATTTGCAAGACTGGAGCATAGCTGTTTGATTAGAGAATACAATCATAAAAAAAAAAAAACAAAGCAAAGTATTATAGTCCTTTTCAAATAAAAAGCACAACATTTTTTGGAATCTTTCAGATCTCTAACTTCCTACATATACTTCATTTCTCCTTCCTCCCATTAAGATACAATTAAAGGAGAAAAACATCATGGAAAGTTAAAGCAAAAACCTTACCGTCCCACTCAGAAATATTTTTTTTTGCTTTCAATCCAGATTTTCTAAGAATAATTAAAGGGGAATTTATTTTAAAAGTGGATCTGACCTAGGTGATGATTAGCTCCTGCATCAGCATTTTTACTCACTCACGTCATCGAAGAAAACCTCTCCATTGCTCCCAATTACACTAAAGGCTGCCCTATTTTGTTATCCTAGCAGAAGAACATATCAACTATTAATGCTAATGAAATGCTGTAATGAGAAAACACCATGGCCTATCTGAGCTGGGAACAGATTGCTTCAGGGCCAAAATTCAAGTGCTTTTATCCATAACAGTCCAAATTCAAGAAGCATTCCTTACACTGACAGTCCTGTAGGCAGCTTCAGGAAATCGCTACTATGACAGGGCACATTTTAGCCACTTTTAGAGCAGAAGCATTACCCCACTCCTGATCCCAGGATAAACGACTGTTCACTCTCTGCTTATAGACTTGCTGAGTAGTGAGACATGACTGCCCGCAGTTGCTGAAAAAAACTCGATCACAGTAGGTAGATGGGAAGGTACAATTTGGCAAAGTCACGCAGCAGAAAAGTCTATTCTGGTTCTCTCTTCTGGCACTCACTGAACAACAAATTCTCTGGGAAAGCCATCTGGAGGTCAGCTCTGAAGACCTGCAGTGTTATGAAGTAGTCACTGCTTAACATTTGTAGTCACCACAAATGAACCATCCTCATCCTACACAGACACTGACTTCCCCCCGCCCCCCATCACTAGCAGAAAAACTGAGAAGAGGCATAGAACAACTCTCCTCTCAGCTACTTACCAAGCATGAGCAAAAGAAGGATATGGGGAAAACAATGTGTTACAAAAAGCTGAAAAATAAAGAGGCGGGACAAGAGCAACATTGCCCATGTCATCAGACTGGGAAGACCTTAGCGATTTCCTATGCCTGATGAAGTCTCATTGTCTGCTCTTCTTGTTTACCCTGTGCTCTCAGAATGCTTGAGTGACTGTTAAGAGCTGCCAGACATTTCTGTTGGAAATGCTTGAATATCTTTTACATAAGACAAATGAAGAAAATTAGTTTATCTCACTGCCCTGAAGACAAGAAGAGAGTCAAGGACTTGAAATAATTTTTACCTTATCTTGGAGGTATCCAGGTGTTATCTGGTTTAGCTCTGAATTGACCACCATTATCTTGTATATGTCTTATCCTTAAGGAGATTACTCTAGAAGACACAAAAGTCCAAAGAAAAATTTGAGCTGGCTGCAGAATGAAAATTTGACTTCGCAGCATGTTTGAAGGATCTGCAGTTGGTTTTTCAGAATAAAAACATTCTTCAACATTTTATAAAATAGAATGGAGTTGAAAAGATCAGGATTTCAGTCCAAATCTCCCTCACTTCTGTGCAAAGCAGTCATAGAGTTCACATCAGCTGTGAGAAGCCTCCTCGTCAAGAACCTCACCAAAACTGATACATTCTGGTCAGCTATTAACTTTTTCAGACACCAGGGTAGTAGTCCAGACATACTGAGAAGGCAATGGAGTGCATATTTAAGAGGAAAAATCAAAACAGGCCAAAAATTAAGCTAGATAGACAACAACCATAGCCACATCACAGCAACTTTGTCAATTAAAACAAGCACTTAAACTCAACATTTACATGAACTGGGTTGAAGCCAAACCTTTAACTGAGAATCCTCCCCTGTGTTTAATACTATAAGCGGAAAAACTTGGGCTTGTTGCCAGTCTTAGAAGCACTGGTACTAGATGATTAGAAAGAGACATGGAGTGTGGAAAGAGGAAAGGATCATGTGTTTTACTTTTGATGGCAAATACTGTGTAATGAGACCTCCCATCTACCCAAACACGGTGCTTCTCAAATAGCAGGGTTCATGAACAGTAACTACAACTCCATCTTCCTTGTCAAAGGGCCTGGCTTTTTCATGAACTGAAGCTGTAACACTCAACCACTCCAGTTATTTCAGAAGGTGCTACAGATTGTAACATTGTTTTGTAGGAGCAGAATAAATGGGAATTTGTGACATCAAAAGAGGGCATTAAAAGCCTTTCTGTGGGTTTAGTGCCAGTTTCTGCAGATTCAGCAATAACAGGTTTTGCTCTCACCCACTTTCTTTAAAAAAGAAGAAAATAATTGAGTGTGAGATGTGTAGATAAGAGGGAATTGTCAACGTTAAGGCCAGCATTTCCGCAAGGCAGGAAATGTATTCAGCTAAATTGCTGAATTCTTGCCTGTGTCGCTCCCCTAAAAAAGAAAAGTGTTGGCACCGTTCAGCCTTAAGCACACACAACACAAAGTTAACTATCTTCTGCAAAGGAAAACCTTAAGATTTCAGCTTGGAAAGTCAAACTGGTTCTCTCAGAACATTCATTTAGCTAGTAGGCAAACAACCACCACTTCTTCCTAACAGAGTAACCACAATTGTAGTAAAAGCTAAAATAACTTTCTTCTTTAATCCAAGCTTGAAGTGAGAAACATCACGATGTGCAAAATACTGAAATGAAGTATCCAGGGCATGGTCCCTTAATGCAAATGAACACCAATAACCATCACTCTGACCAGTCCTTTAAACAAAGCATCAGCTACAGAATTGGGCAAGGCTTTACCCAAAGGCTTCTTGATGGTGCCTTTGGGAATTCGGCAAATGCTTGCCATGCAAACTATCATAGCTGCTGTAAATATTACAATGGGCTGAAACCAGCTACCACAAGTCATTTACGATTCTTCCAGTTTACTGTCATAAATAGAATGTGGCTTTTCCTCCAGATCAGCTAGAAAAAGTGTGATTGTGCATCCAGGTGAACAATAAGTAATGACATATAAATATGTCATTAATGGTCCTTTCAGGATTGATATCTCAGGAAGAGACACAACAGTGATTTTGCCAACCAGCTTGAAGAAACAATATTCCAGTTCTGTTCCTCTGGATCATACACTGGCGATGTAGAAGAAGAACCAGAACTTGAAAGCTTGCTTCTTTGTCAGTTAACAAGAGTTTTTCAGATTTGCACATGGCCTCCAAGGCATCCTGATATCAGAAGCAAAACAGTCAGATTTTTTTTCTGGCCTAGTCATCATGAGAAAAATGAAACAACAACTGAATTTCCAGATGAGATATTTCAAACAAACTAAAAAAGTTTCGTTTTTTCATACCATCTACTTATTTCAAAACAACTGTACTCTCAGTTACTAGGCTGTTCTTTTCCCTAACAGTACTTATGCAGGTTTATTTAGACAAACCAAACAGAACACCACATAGAAGTCAATGCCTTGTTTTCATCTACAGCCTCATTATGCTCTTTCATGTCAAGCTAACTGAATACTGGCATGTAATGGCAGCCACCAACTTCAAAATATGCTGCTGGAAACATATTAAAGTGAAGTGGGTTCAGAAAGAAAAGGGGAAAAATAACCCCCAAACATACAACTTGAAGTCACTAGGTTTAATCCAAGACCATTTTAATGACAAAATAAGGTGGCAACTATTTACATACGAAAAATAAAACAGAACCCCAAGATCACAGTCATTTTCACTAAAGAGGCATATAAATTTCCATCCATTGTGTAATGCACATCACCACAGATTTTCAAACCTTGGCTAGACAGGGCCCTGTGCAACATGATCTAGCTTTGAGATTTGCCATCCTCTGAGAAGAACATTGGTCTAGGACCCTCAGAGGTCCCTTCCAAGCTAAAATATTCTATGATTGCATGATTTCAGAATTTCATTTTCAGGTTTGTGTGACCCACTGAAATGTCAGTATAGAAAGCTGCAATCTGGCAAGAAAACAGTGTTGAGATGAGATGAGATGAGATGAGATGAGATGAGATGATGAGATGATGAGATGAGATAAGAGATGAGATGAGATGGCTTTTACATTTTCCAGTTTGTCCTTGTGGTGGCACAAAAATCATTTATCTTCATAAAAAACTCACTTCTAGAAACTATCTTGCCAAGCTCAAACACACAGCTAAAGAAAACAAGATCTTTTTGCTCCTACCACAGTCAAAACACTGTAAAAGCAAACAGCAAATAGAACTCTGCCAGTCCTTATGTCCTTATCCAGGCATTTCTATATGAAAAACTATGCAGCTTCAGCAGTCTGCCTAAACTTGTCAGGGTCTCACAAATTCCGGTTGTGTCTACCCTAACAGACAAATGCTGAAGAATTCATTCTTCCTTACTGTTACAGCCTGAAGGTATTTGTAAAATAGACTCCAAACTCAAGGATCTCTGTATGTGTGTCCTGGTTTTAGCTGGGATAGAGTCAATTTTCTTCCTAGTAGCTCATATAGTGCTGTGTTTTGGATTTAGTATGAGAATAATGTTGATAACACACTGATCTTTCAGTTTTTGCTAAGTAGTGCTTACACTAGTCAAGAACTTTTCAGCTTCCCATGCTCTGTCAGGTGCACAGGAAGCCGGGAGGGCACGCAGCTGGGACAGCTGACCCCAACTGACCAAAAGGATATTCCATACCATATGATATCAGTATATAAGCTGGTGGGGAACAACTGCTTGGGAACAGGCTGGGCCTTGGTTGGGGTGTGGTGACCAACTGCATTGTGCATCACTTGTTTTTTATATTCTATTATTATTATTGTTATTATTGTTGTTATTATTATCCTTTCCTTTTCTGTCCTATTAAACTGTCTTTACCTTAACCCTTGAATTTTACGTTTTTTTTCCCTGATTCTCTCCCCTATCCCACTGTGGGGGGCGGGGTGAATGAATGGCTGTGTGGTGATTAGTTGCCAGCTGGGGTTAAACCACGACAATGTGCTTTGTTACACACTCAAATGTTTAGGAAATGATTAGCAAATGGCCCAAATGCTTAGCAGATGACTCAAATGCTTAGCAGATGACTATGATAAAGTCACACATATTAACCTAGATGCTGTCTGTATTACTGGCTGAGAAAGAAGCTGAGTTGCGGCTTGAAGCAGATCACCCCAAAAGGCCCCTTCCAACCTTTCAGTAATTAACAGAAGCATTGTACAACACACTAACAGAGCTATTAGGAGACTTGGGAGATGGCATTCTTGAGAGACAGCATTCTTGGGAGACAGCATCATAACTGTCATGTTCTGAATCAAAGTGCTCACTTTCTCAGGATTCTCTAAGCATAATTATTTGATTTGCAAGTAGTTAACTTTAAGTAAGTGTACTTGTGGTGGGTTAATCTTGGCTGGATGCCCTCTCACTCCCTCTCCTCAACAGGACAAGGGGGAGAAAATAAGATGAAAAAGCTTGTGGGTTGAGATAAAGACAGGGACATCACTTGCCAAGTACTGTCATGAGCAAAACAGACTTGACTTGGGGAAAATGAATTTAATTTATTGCCAGTTGAAAGCAGAGTAGGATGGTGAGATACAAAGACAAAACTAAAACCACCTTCCCCCACCCACTCCATCTTCCCAGGCTCCACTTCACTCCTTCATTTCTGACTTCCACCTCTTCGCCACCTTGAGTGATGGGGTTCGGGGCGATGAAGAATGTGGGGTTGTGGTCAGTCCATAACAGTTCATCTCTGCTGTTCCTTCCCCTTCACACTTTTCCCCTGCTCCAGCATGGGGTCCTTCCCAAGGGATACAGTCCTTCACAAACTGTTCTAGCATGGGCTCTCCACAGGCTGCAGTACTTCAAGAACTGCTCCAGTACGGGTCATTTCCACACGGTGAAGTCCTTTAGGAAAAGACTGCTTCAGTGTGGGTGTCCCACAAGCCGCAGCTCCTGCCAGGAGACTGCTCCTGCATGGGCTCTCCATGGGCTGCAGCTTTCTTTAGGGCACATCTACCTGCTGCGGTGTTGGATCCTACATGGGCTGCAGTGTGGATATCTATGCCAGTGTGGTCCCTCACGGGCTGCAGGAGGACAACCTGTGTCACCATGGTCTTCTCCATTGGCTGTAGGGTAATCTCTGCTAAGACACCTGGAGCACCTCCTCCCCCTCCTTCTTCACTGACCTTGGTGTCTGGAGGGCCGTTTCTCCCACTTCTTCCTCACTCCTCTCTCTCACAGCTGCTGCACAGCATTTTTTTACCCTTTCTTAAATATGTTAACAGAAAGGCACCACCAATGCTGCTGATGGGCTCAGCTTTGGCCAGCAGCAGGTCCATCTTGGCGCTGGATGGAACTGGCTCTGACTAACATGGGGGCAGCTCCTCATCTCTTCTCACAGAGGCCACTTCTGCGGCAGACACACTCCGCTACCAAAACCTTGCCATGTAAGCCCGGTACAGTACTATTAACATGTAAATGCAAATTTAGGGTGAGAGGAGGAAAAAATCTGCCCATCAGAATAATGTAATCAGTCCTACCCTCCACACAATTGCAACACTGGATGCTAAATTCTTTTTTTTCTGCAGAAAATTTAATGTATAGCTACCACTGGCAGAGAAATATGAGGCTATGGAACAGTATTTAATCTAATGCATGTTCCTATTTACCCCATTTATACCTGGCTTTGATTCAAGTATGTGCACAATTCCTATTCAAATTTGCATACCTGTTTAAAATAGCATTGAAAGTCTCATAATCCCCCCTTCTGCTCCATAGCAAGACAAATCAGGAAGAAGAAAAGAGTGATGTGATATTTAAAACAGCAAAATATTTAGTATCTGATTTTACTTTCTCCAAGTACCTTTGAATCAGCTTTCATGTACTGAGAAATGTTCTTGTGCTTAAGCACAAGTTAAGCTGATAAGAAGATGGAGAAAGAACCATTTACCAAATATGCTTAGATCATAGGCAGGCTGTAAGGCCGGCTTCATACAAGCTCAGTCTTAAAACTGTATATGTAAAAACCATTTCCATATTATACCTTCCACGTGTACACTATCTTTTCCAACTAAAAATCTATTGCATTTAGCACACATCCAGAGCAGATGCATAAAAAAATCCCCAGCAATGTGATGCTTTGTCTGTCAGGAACAAGTAACCATAGTCAGAAGTTACATTTAACTCTTTTGAAATGAGGAAGCTACACTGTACGCAGAAACACTGAATATCTCAAATTGGAAGGGACTGATAAGAATCACTGAGTCCAGCTCCCTGCTCCTCGCAGGACTACCTGAAAAACCTGTTACCCTTGTAGTTCTCATCTGGTATTATAATGCTAGCATGTTACCAAAAAGACCGCACCGTTATAAATTCTGTTTCATAAAAAGGACAAGAACCTAGTGTCAGGACCCTGAGTGCACTCGTAAGCCTTAATTTCCTTAATTGTTCCAGCCTCACCTGGAACCTCTACCACACCCTCTGCCCGTGGGTCCGGAGGTTCCATCCACGCTCCATTCTGGGCCCTCAGTCCATCACTACCGGACAGGTGTGCCTGTCGCAGCCCCAGCAGCTACCTTTGTGCCTGTACCCTTGTTGATCAGGACCCTGGCCTGCAGACTGACTTCCCGCCCTGACCTGGACCTGCCTGTCACTGTGGAGTGCCTGACGGTCTGGACTCTTGACTGACACTGGCTGCCATCCCTGGGCCAGCCTTCCTCCCTTGCTCGGATACTCCAGGACTGGGCTTTGGCTGGCAACACCCCTGTCCTGCCAGCCTTAATACCACACATGCCTTCCAGCTCCCCTGTCCCTTAGGGACCAGCTGGCCTTTGCTGCTCCCTGACACTGAGTTTGTGTAAAATCAGAAATCCTGAAGTTAGATTACCTCATCGCTAACACATTATGAGATTTAAACATACTGGCTAGGCAGTTTTAAATGCTAAAATAATTAGCGGACACAGGACCTGCTAATTCCTGTTTCAACCAATAGTACAGTATGTCAATGTATTGATGACATCCTGATAGGGAGAAAAAGCCAAGAAAGTGTAAGGGAAACAATGGAAAGCATTTGGAAGACACTGCTTGATTTAGGGTTAAAAATCCCAGACTTCAAGTGTCAGGGACCTGCACAGGAAGTTAAATTCCTGGGAGTCTGGTGGATTAATGGAGCTGCTTCTATTCCTCAGGATACCCTGGAAAAAATAGAACATGGACAAAGGCCATCTAGCGCAAAGGAATTACAACAAGTTTTGGGAACCTTAAGTTATTGGCGCAAACACGTTCCAGGTTTTGCTATTATCGTGCGTCCTTTATATAATTTGCTCAAAAAAGGAAAAGCATGGGAATGGACTGAACAGCATACAAGTGCATTAGAGTTGTTAATTAAAGAATTGAGGTTATTCCAACAACTTGGTCCCATACACCCAACCGACCCTATCCATGTAGAATGGGGATTCAGTGAGCATGGTTCTCATTGTAACCAATGGCAGAGACTGACTGACAATAGCATGAATTTGTCATGGATTGAGATTTGCAATTCAAATGATGCAATAGGCAACAGAATTTGTAGTGAACTCAAAATGTCAGATTAGAAAAACACATCCACCTTTCATAATGGAATTTACATGCTTGAGAAAGCAGTGGCTGACAGACAGCGGGAAATCTCTGCAGTGCTCCAGCTCTTGCAGAAAGTGTTTGTGGGGAAATCATGGAGTTTCTTGAGGTTCCCAAAGAAAATGTTCTTCTTCCCTCACAAATCCTGAGGTAAAAAAATTTTTCTATTTCTGGAAAATAGTTGTCGGTGATATATCCTAAGGTTCTAACATACGTCCTTTCTGTTGTGATCGTCTTATCCATTATATGCTGCACTTTATTGCTGAAAGACAAACAATTGTTTTAAGCACTGACAGGTGTAAACAATTAACTCTTTCTGCTTGCATGTTATATTCATCTCTACACATATATGACGAAAAATCACTTGCCTTTACAACTCTTCCACAATTTTTTCCACTGACATCATTGTTACAAAGTTTCAGTTAAAGTAAGTGCTTTTAAACACATTTTATAAATGAGGAACTGACTGAAGATACTGAGGGCAGGACTTCCATTACGTAGCTGCAGGTATTTAAAGATTAGGTGACTAGTCCAAATCAGTCATTTAGATTCTGTATATAACTGGGAGAGGAGAAAAGAGTGAGAGAGAAAACAGGGCAGACACTGTAAGAAGCTTACATTATAAGATTAACATTTTATATGTTAAAAGGCAACTGTATAATCACACTTTAGATGTGCTTTTCTCCTTCCGCTGACTGTAGAAGGAACCTAGATAGCTGGATTAGTTAAAGAATTTGGAATTAGAGAAGACGAATCCTGCTTTAAATGATTTGTCCCAAAATTGCATAAGATGTTTGCTGTGGACATGCCTATGCATCCAGTCTTTCTAGGATGGTGTCCTGCTGCTAATTTACTTTACTGTGATTCCCCGACCACACTTAGATGTCCTTTCTTAGAAAAAGCATTTATTGACCTAGAAAGTGGGCAGACTTTAGGGGTGGCTAAGGACTATTCTGCTACGAAAAAGATGTTATTTTGATGAAAATGAAATGACTGGGGGAAAGAGATGGAAACAAGTCTCTTCAAGGCCTATTTGCATTCAGGATTACTTAAGTTTCATGCCATGGCCTAGGACCATCAAGCGACAAAAGTAAACCGCAATTAGAAACAGTCTCCCTTGTTCTGTAGAAGGCCACTTATATGAACCAGAGTTCGTATTTTCACTGTGCTCCTGGAAACCTATACCATAATGTTTTTTAAAATCCACATGGACTTCAAGTCATACTTGCTGAAGCTCAGTGTACTACTGACTAAATATAAGTTTGCTCAAATGTCCGAGATTAGGATAATGGATATCCAAGATTAGGATAATGGATATAACTTAAAGGCATTTTTAGTTTCTTGGAAAACCAAATATTAATGCAGAGTTGCCACTTTTTTCTATGTTTTGCATCTGGCTAATTTATCTCCTAATTCCACTTGTGGTTTGTTCTTGTTTTTTAAGCAAACGAAATTTCAAAACAGAAGTGCAAATGAACCTACATGAGCTACCAGAGTAGGTTTGCATTTAACTATACAGAAACAAATTAAATATGGTCTATTAAAAACAATACTAATAGTAATGACATCCCTATACTCATTCAATATGCATTGCAAATTGCTTCATGAAGTATGGTGTGGAGAAAAAGAATTCTTTAAAGTTTTCATTAAAAGTTTTAAAAATATTTACCTGGCAGAACAGCAGAACTGTTGTTGTTTGCTTTAAAAAGGAAATGCCAAATTTCTTATTTTTAAACAACTTTAATTTTATTAAAATAGCACATGAGAAACAGCCATTCACTGAAATTCATCTTTTGACAAACAAAATGTTCATGTCGTTGTGATCACAGCATAAAGGAAAACAACTACTTAAAAAGGAAATTAGGAGTAAGCCCATTTGGGCCATGTTAACAAATGTAGTTTGGTTTTTCAATTAGAAAAAAATCAATTATAATAGACTCAGAATCTCTTCCAATAACTTTATTCAACTTTATCCACTTTGGTGACAGAAAAAGGAAGATTTAAGATGAGTGTATGTTTCTTCATTGCAGAACATTTTTCCAGAAGTTAAATTATTCAAAGACATACTGAAAATGTCTTTCTCAGGTAGTATTCATATAGTTTGCTACTCTTTACACAGGAAAGTGAAGTATATAATCAATAAACATTCTTGTAACGTCTTGTGAGTTTCTTGATCAAAGAATCTACAAGGATGTTTACTTAAGGTGTTGAGAGGGGTGGTGTAGAGGGAGAAGGAGAGAAATCATTAAATGACTGTCCATTACAGAGCAGTATTACAATCTCCTATTGAATAATGTCTATTCAGTTCTTGAGGAATATTAATTAGGCTTGTGCTATCAGGTGTAATATGCCTGTACTTAAAATAAGCAGGAAAAAAACAAATAACAGGAAGCCTCAGTCCGAAATACGTGAAAAGGTACTTTATTACCTTACAGTGCTTCTGTAGTCCTCAGTGTCTCATAATTTTCCAAGGAAAA
>WEKW01027073.1:0-20753 GCA_013389905.1 Sula dactylatra
TTAAAAAAAATTAAAGCAATTACATAAAAGGTGATAAAATCAAGTTTATTTAGTTGTTGAAAGTTTTTAAGTAATGAATGCGTGGAGCCATTTCCAAAATGGTTTAGTTAATTAGCCTCCTAGTTCATGGTTTGTTAACAAAGGCATATTCACTGACAAGTTTTATAGTGCTGCTCTTCAGTATAGATGAACACGTGTTTCCTACAAATGAAGCTAACTTACCAGTTTCAACACTAGCTCAGTCGGTATTTAAACCTAAAAAATACGCATCTTAATTTTATAAATGTCACTATTAATAATGAAATGTATGCGTTTCCAGGCATTCCTTAGTCCTGAAAATCCAGAGGAGCCTTATCTGGAAGGCATTGGCTTTAACTGCGTGGCTCCGGGAAAACGCTTTATGCCTATGGACAATTTGTCAGGAGGTGAAAAAACTGTGGCAGCTCTAGCGCTTGTGTTTGCTATACACAGGTAAAAGAAATATTATGGTATTATCCAAGTATGTGGCTGAGTAAGTGGCAGGAAGATAGTGTTACACTTACAGACGTGTTAAAAAAATCTGCTAATAGAGTATTCAGACATTAATAAAGTCCTTATTTTTACCTGTCATTACTTCTTGTCAAAATCTCATGATAGAGTAAGTGAATCTCTAAAGTAGTTAGAATGTTTGTTAACATTTTTGCATCTAAATACAAAATACTGTCTTGTCTTCTACAGTTTTCGGCCAGCCCCTTTTTTTATTTTAGATGAGATAGACGCTGCCCTGGATAACACAAACATTGATAAAGTAAGTTGGTCCCTCTCACCTTACCCTTTTATTGACAATATAATGATATCTTTTGTAGAACGATGGCTACTTTGCATTACAGGTTGTTGGGATAGAGAGATTGATTACACTGGCTTAACCTGTTTTAAAATATATTGGGTTAAGACTAAAATAACGGTTGTATGAGATGTTAGGCTAGGGCTAGGTTTAAATTCATAAATCTAAGTGTGTTTTAATCATTCCCAAAACTGTGAAATTTAGAAAAATAGGTAACGAGTGCAAAAGTATGCTGCATGACCACGTGTGGTACAATCTGACATGAAGGTCACTTGTGAATTGGTGGTTGGGTTTGTTTGGTTGGAATTTTTAAGGCCTTTGAGTTCCCTTACCTCAGAAAGGAGTGTATCTGCATGTTGAAAATCAAGTCACTGGAGTATTTCTTTTTATGTAACTGGCCTACTAAATATTTTTACATTAACACCAGTTAAGGGCTGTCACTCCCATTGTTTCAGTCACATGAATTCTTGCTTAATTAAAATAGCTTCCTGTCCTCCTCTCAATTTCTCTTTCCGTTTTTGCTAATAACTATTCACTGTAACAAAAACTTACGATAGAATGCAGACAGTAGAGATTGCCAACTGTAGATGTCAGCCTCTGGGGGGAGGAGGAGTCTCAGTACAAGGAGATCACACGTGGGAGAGGAATGAAAAAGATCTCCACATGTGCCTGGATTTTCGTCTATGGAAACATTCCTTTCCACATATAGTACGATCAAGCTATATTTCTACCTGCGTTAATAGCGATGTCTTGGTAGAGCCTGATGAACAAAAGCAGTTTTATGAACACCAAAATTTTTTTTTTGTTTACTTTCCTCGTGGAGTTTACTGTGACGTGCCAAGTACACCAGAGTTTGCTTGGAGGGTACCTCCATAGTAGACTGCTGGGCAAGCTCCACTACTTGTGCCTGCCAGATAGAATTCCTTCTCAGAGATTACTGAATCCGTGTAGCATTGTGAGAAGCGTTTTCCTGAACCAGAGTTCCTTTAAGCATTCCTTGGGATACAAGTCCATGAGGGATACCCAACATCCACTACTTCCAAGCAGATGATATGCCCCGAGTTTTTTTTAACTTGGTCCAGTGTGTTTCAGCAACACCAGATTAAATGTAATGGGACTGTAATGAAAGTAACTAAGCAAGCTTTAGGGTTTGGCTCTCGATGACATGATTAGAAAAAAGATTACACATCAAGTGATCACAAAACACCTCTGTGACCTAAGCTTTTTAACAGGATACTTTTCTAGTTATTAGTCTTTCACTCGGGACCACTGTGAGTTGACCTAACATTTGAAGGTCACGTATTCTGTTTGAAGACCAGTATTGTGTTTTCTGGATGGTATTCTTAATTCTGGAGTCAAATGTATAATGACTGATGACTTAGAGTTACGCAGCCTGCCTCCAAGTTTTCCTTTACTGTCTTTTTTGTCTGCTATTACACTGTTTAATCTTAAATTTCATATTTTTGCCTTTCATCAAAGCTGCAGTGTATTAGGTGATTAGTACTTCCTATATCTATAGACTTCTGAGGTGGTCTTTTGGGTACAAATATAAAATTCTCCATGGTTCTGTCTGGAGCTGGGCAGGGGTCCCAGATCATGCCTAACAAAATTGCAGGTCATTACCTGGATGACCGTAGTTTATCCACATATGTTCCTGTTGCAGTTACAGATGGACCAGTCATCAACAACATACACATTCCGTGAAGTTTGAGGTTTCTAGTATGTTATCAACTTTCCATAAAGACTACATACGATGCATTAACACAGCTGATGAGAAACACAGTCATGACGCACTTCGCTGCAGTTTGCCTTTCTGAGTAGGCTCATTCTGACACATCTGGCAGAAGAGATGCCCTCTTTATACCTAAGAATATGCTAAGCACCATTCTTCTTCAAAACGCTATAAAAAAAGAAAGCTGATTTTTCTTCTATGCAACTGGGTTTCTCAATTCAAACATACTTCAAATCTGGTTTACTTCAGATAAAAATCCCATTTGTAGCCCACAAAAGACGGTCATATTAACATTGTTAGCCAAATGGTTCCTAGGCTTATAACCTTCAGTTTGTAGTATTTTTACAGTTTGAAAGTACCATATTTCATTTCACGCATCAGCAACAATAATGTATGTATTTAAGATGCATATTCAAGAAAATTCAACATTAATGCAGAAAGTTTAAGTATTCTAAGTTCTGGTCTAATGTGTATTTATAAAAATAACATCCATAAATACCACTTTATGGCCAAGGAGCTATTAAACTTGGATTATATTACACATTAGGGTTAACCCTGAAAGTGCCTTAGTAGTCTACATTAAGCCTTTAGTTGAGTCCTTGGGGCCCATCTAATCTGACTGGGAAGTTATCCTGAGCTTCCTGCTTTGAAGTTGAATTGGGCTTCTACCCGTTTTGTAACCTTCCTGGCTAGATATGCCTGTCTCCCCTAAGGCTGGGGCGTACCAGCTGCACAGCCCCTGCCCAGAACATCCCATTTGGCTTACGGCCCTTCTGCAGTCCTCTTCCTGCCCGCTGCTCCCGTAACAAGATGCAGCGTGGAGGGGTCGGGGCAGGGTTACTAAAAGGGCTGCTCTTGTCACATAAGCAACATGAAGCAGGCAACCTGTGATACAGGCTTTGATGTATAATATGCTTGGAGAGCAGCTGCCCATGAAATGCAGCAAAAGGGCGACAAACCTAGTGGTTTCCTAGAAAATTCCTTTAATTGGCTTCATCTACCTGGGTATTGTTATAAAGAGAGTTAGATTATTCTTTAAGCATGTGTGAAAAGTGTCTGAGATTGCAGAATGAGCAAAAGCAAAATTGCAGTGATCTGCAAGTATAATTCATTTAATGTTTCCCTGCTCCCAGGGTCTTTCCTATCTCCTTCCTTATCTGTAAGATGCAGTTGTTATTGGAAAGCACCAAAACCTTCAGAGCAGAGGAATTAAATATTGCAGTAAGCAAAAATGATACATGGAAAATTATTTGTTGCTAGTACTCACTAGTACCCAGGTTTTATGCTAAGAACTAAGTCTTTTTCTTTCCATTCTTTCAAGTTAAGGATTTACTAAAGCAGATCTCTGACAATTTACTTGTAATTATACTGTAAAATGAATGTGCATTATGTAACTCACTAAAGGCAGTTCTTCCATTAAAAAAATGACAACTATATTACGTAGATATAACTGTGCAGACAAAACTCTAATTAAAAATGTACTGGTTTTCCTTTATTCAGCATTTAATTTATATTGTAGGATACTGCCTTATTCAGTCACCGATTTATAACTTAATATTTGTGCCTTTATTTTGCAGGTCATTGAAAAAAATATTGCTGTCTGCAGTGAACTAATACGTATTTAAGACCTTAGTATACAGCCAGTAACAACCTTTTCACGCTTTTTTCACTTACTCAGGAATTTCCACCTTCCTTTGTAGTTAAATTAAGTAAAATACTTTTCATTGGCACTGGCCTTTTTTTACAACTTTATTCACTGGAGTGAATGATTATTTTCTTGTGCGCTTTCAAAAAGCAGCAAATCTGAGGGGTTGTCTTAAGAACACGTAGAGTATCTGTCTTAAGGCCGTTTTATTTCTCATTTTATCCTGCTTATTTCGTAAATGAGTTACTGAATTCTACAGCTAATGTAGTTCACTTCTTTCCTCACCATTCCCTAATTACAGTGTGGCTCAAGTCTGTCAGAACTAACTTACTGAAATATTTGGCTTCTTTCCAAAGGTATCGAGTTTCATTAGAGAACAGGCACACGAACAGTTTCAAATGATAGTTATTTCTCTAAAGGAAGAGTTTTATTCCAAAGCAGATGCATTGATTGGAGTGTGTCCAGAGGTAACAATTAATTATTACCAAATTTTGTTAAATAATACATGCTGGTTTTTGTTGAAGTATTGATTAACACCTTAAGTGTTACTGCAGTGAATCATGTAAATGATTGTGCTGCTGGATTTGAACTTTGTGTTCAGAAATAAGTGCAGGCGCTGCTTTGATGAAAAGATCATTTTGGTAACTCAGACTCATTATTGTATCTCATAGTAATTTATGAAATGCCTACTTCAAATAACAGAAGTATTTTAAATTGTGTGATCCTTCCTCTTCTCAGCACGACGACTTTATGTTCAGTCGAGTACTGACTTTGGACCTTACTGAGTATCCAGACATTGATAACCAGGAAAGAACAGAGAAGCACGAACGCGCTTCTGGTGCAGAATAAAGCATGGATGATTTCAGGGCCAGGTAACAACAGCAAGA
The DNA here is from genome assembly GCA_013389905.1 of Sula dactylatra. Taxonomy (NCBI): domain Eukaryota; kingdom Metazoa; phylum Chordata; class Aves; order Suliformes; family Sulidae; genus Sula; species Sula dactylatra. Next base: position 5,088 of record WEKW01027073.1, read on the forward strand.
ACTGTGTTCACAGCTGACTTACAAATCTGAGTTTGAATGTGGCTATTAGAGGTTGATAGAGAAATGCCTACCTTTCAAACGAAGCAGTTTTATAAAACATTGAAGGAAGTAACTGTTACACATTGATACAGTTTTGTTAACAAGTAAGAGATAGCCAGAGGTTGTCACTGAAGTGTGTACGTCCTGGTATACAAAACTTTCTTTTCAAATGTTTTGGGGGGTTTTTGCCTTAAGATGAAGGATTACAGGTTCACATAAGCACACTATTCCAAAGAAAAAGCCCCGTGCTTTTCTTATGAAAAGTAATGTGTTTAGCCGTATCTCCAGTGCATTGTTTAGAAGCATGCTACCACTGGTCAAGACATTCTCTCATTCTCTCTCTCCCTCTCTCTCTCCCTCTCCCTCTCCCCCCCCCCCCCCCCCCCCCCCCCCCGCCCTTTCTTTCCTCATTCTGTACACTTAAATGACAGTTTNCCCCCATGTTGCAGCTGCATCTTTTTGCCTTCAGATAGGATTATTCCTGTTTTTTAAAACAACAAGATATTGGAATCTGTCCATTATCTTATGTGATTCTTGTGACAGAAAGAATTCAGTCTTCCACTGCAACCTTATGAGAATATTAGTTAACTTTACAAAAGCTGATGATACATCTCTGTAGGTGAGATGTAACCTGGAAGAATTTCACCTTTGAGGTATTCTACCCCACACAAAGTGGAAAGAATAAAACAGGTGTGTCAGACTCCATACAGGTAGCAGCCTTAGAAAAAAAAGGGTATTGGTTTGCAGTTGAGATTGTTACTATGTAGCTGTCCCAGTAAAGTTTATTTGGATGGCTGTGCTTCACCTAAGAAGCAAAGTTAATAAAGTTGGTTACAGAACACTGTTTGAGAGCCCTTGAATCACTTCAACTGGCTTACGTGTCACCTCCGTGTATGCTGAAGAGCTTTGTTTGGTTTATGGCTGTTCATAATGATTATGTATTCTTACAGTCATAACTTATGTTCATACACTGGCTTCCTTCCATCCACCACGCTGCTTATACACGTCTGCATTGTAATGTGTTGCTAACACTGTGCTTGTTGCACACAACTGATGCTGTCTGGACGTGTGGGGTTTCTGCCTGAGGAAGGAATGACATGTGAGCAGTAGGTAATGTGTTCCTGTGGGAACATTTCAACAATATAAACGTGTCCACTTACACTGTAGACAGATGTTTATCAAATACTTATGTTGCTGCCACACTTTATTTAATAAAATTATTTACTCGAAGTTGTGGGTTAGCATCAGTCCTTTAACTCAGAATCCATTGACGGATGTGGAAATATTTATAGTGTGAAAGACGACTAGAAGAGCAGCCTCTAGCAGTTTTCAAAGATCTTTGATCCACATCAGTCTATGTATTGCAAACACAGAAGTTTTGGTTTTGTTTATGTTTCTTTTAACGATTTGCTAGGAACAGTTGGTTGAAATGGAAAAATACAGTAAAGAATGGAACAGTGAAAGCTACATGGTTTAGCTACTATACAAGAATGGGCTATTTGGCTTTAAATACTTTATTAAAAGAGTGTATGCCATCATCAGAGATGTCCTATCACCTTCATTACACAGCTTGAGCAAAACAGGATAAGAAATGGTCAACAAGTTTGCTTTCAGTAAGTATCTTATTTCCATTTTAAAACAGTTATGAAGTACAAAAAGAGCCATCTAGGGTAGCATTGGCAAGCATCGCTGAACATGCCAGTTCATATGGTTAGTTCTTTCATGACACTTGAGTATAGTTTGAACAGGACCTTGAACAAGTTACTTTCTCACTTAACAGATAAATGGAACAGACAAGTATCAGGCTCTGTCCCTTTTGACTCTATTTTAAACCCTGAGGTAGCTGCAAGGCAATCCCATCCCTAAGATGACTAAAGTATATTCTCTGACTGGGGGGGTGGAAATGACAAAACCAAAACTGGGCATTTCTACCTTCTTATTGTGTATGTTAGGAATTAAAACAACCCCTTACTTATTTATCTGTTTAAAAAAACTGGCTGTATGGCCAGGCCCAGAGAGTTGTGGTGAATGGAGCTAAATCCAGTTGGCAGCCAGTCACAAGCGGTGTTCCCTAGGGCTCAGTGTTGGGGCAAGTTCTGTTTAATATCTTTATCAATGATCTGGATGGGGGATTGAGTGCACCCTCAGTAAATTTGCAGATGACACCAAATTGGGTGGGAACACTGATCTGCTCAAGGGTAGGAAGGCTCTGCAGAGGGGTCTGGACAGGCTGGATCGATGGGCCGAGGCCAGTTGTATGAGGTTCAACAAGGCCAAGGGCTGGGTCCTGCACTTGGGTCACAACGACCCCATGCAACGCTGCAGGCTTGGGGAAGAGTGGCTGGAGAGCTGCTTGGTGGCAAAGGACCTGGGAGTATTGGTGGACAGGTGGCTGAACATGAGCCAGCAGCGTGCCCAGGTGGCCAAGGCGGCCAACAGCAGCATCCTGGCTTGTACCAGCAATAGCATGGCCAGCAGGAGCAGGGCAGTGATTGTGCCCCTGTACTTGGCACTGGTGAGGCCACACCTCGGATGCTGTGTTCAGTTTTGGGCCCCTCAGGACAAGAAGGGCATTGAGGTGCTGGAGCGTGTCCAGAGAAGGGCAACGAAGCTGGGGAAGGGTCTGGAGAGCAGGTCTTATGAGGAGTGGCTGAGGGAACTGGGGGTGTTTAGCCTGGAGAAGAGGAGGCTGAGGGGAGACCATATCGCTCTCTATAACTACCTGAAAGGAGGTTGTAGCTCGGTGGGTCTCTGTCTCTTCTCCCAAGTTACTAGCAATGTGACGAGAGGAAATGACCTCAAGTTGCATCAGGAGAGGTTTAGATTGGATATTAGGAAAAATTTCTTCACTGGCAGAGTGGTCTGGCACTGGACCAGGCTGCCCAGAGAGGTGGTGCAGTCACCATCCCTGGAGGTGTTCAAAAAACGTGTAGACGTGGCACTTCAGGGCATGGTTTAGGAGGCATGGTGGTGTTGGCTTGACAGTTGGACTTCATGAATTTAGAGATCTCTTCTCACCATAATGATTCTATGATTCTGTTCTGTGATTCTACGTACATATGGTATGTCCTTGCTGATACATTACTATTACATCCTTTTCTCCCCACGTGATCCCATGCCTTAACAGACAGACAAATGAAACATTCATACTAAAAGTGTAAAACAGAGAAGTTGTCATGATGCAGGTTCTATAAACATGAAACAACAATTCCTGTTCCTAACAGCTTAGGGATCTGACTCTGAAGCTTGCAAGCAGCCTTGTGCTGACAGACCTCTGAAGAGTTCAACCTCCAGCAGCCTAACTGCAGTTCGGCTGGTGAGAAAAAAATAGAAAACCCTTCATTTTAAAGGCAACTAACAGACAGTCACAGGTATGCCAAAAGTCCTTTCCGACAGATTCAAACATTACCTCTGTTGTGGCTTCACCTTGGAAAGAGCTTGGTTCAACTGGCTTGAAGCTCAGGCAGAGAAAAATTGCACCTCCTTCTAAATGGCCCCACAGATACAGGTTTAGTCACTGGAGCGTGACTAGGTATGATTCTCAAGGTTTACATACATGACGCATTTACAGCTCTAGAGAAGAAAAAGGCTAAGATGCACAATTTTTATTCCACTTAAAACCATGGAAATACTCAGCTCAAAACTTCCCATGCAGCAGATGTAAAACACCTACTGTTAAAAAGCTTCTGGTTTGAGTTTTGGGTTTGTTTTGGGTTTTTTTCATTAAATAGTGGGTACACCATTATCTGACTGCTTGATTCTCTTAGAAGAGTTAGCGCCATTTTCTCCTAACTTCCGTTTAGCACAGTCCACACATAAAGTTCCTGTGGAGGGAAAGGTGAGGGGGGGAATATTTTCAGGTTGCTATATATCTGTGCTTTGTATACTTTTTATTACAAGCACCAAATATTAAAATAAAATACTGGTGCGCTGGGGTTCTTGTATTTGGGTTCTGAATTGTAGCACTAACCCTATTGAAAGTCTGCACCAGTTCCATGACCTTGACCTCCTCCCCAACACTGAGCTCTGGTACTAACATATAAAACAGGAAGTAGCTAATAATACACCTGCCTTTTGAAGAAAATAATTCTTGATTTTGCATGATAATGCCTGTGGAGTTCACAGGTGAGAAGCTGCTTTAAAAAGCTTGGATTCCTTATTCAAAGGAAAAAAATTATTGGTGTGAGCTACTGTTGAAAGTCTAAACAGCATAACTGGACAGTACAAATGAAGGGAAATTCCTTCAAAATCAGGATATCCATCACTTAAAACTCTAGATATACCTTTTGTGGGGTATTATACAAGTCTGTTAAGGAATAATTTTTTTATTATTATTTTTACTTGCTATGTATTCCAAAATACAAGTAAATGGGTGCTAAAACTCCTTCTAAGGAGGGTGCTAATAAGTTAGTAAAGGAGCTTTATGTTAAGTGGAACTTGAATATATTGTGCTCAGATTTTTGCTTTCATCTCCACTGATGCACAACTGTACTTTACTGAAAAAGGGATTTATGAACTCATCTGAAAAACAGATAAGCTTAAAATGTAGTTGCAATTACAAAAGTAATCTCTGACTTTACACCTGCCCACAAATATATTGGACCTTGTGTATTTTCTGATTGTGAAAAAGTGGGGGTTTTTAATCTCCTGCCTGCAATGCCAAAGACCCTTATCTGCAGTAATGAAATGATACTTCTATACAATTTTATTTGCAGCAGCAGTAACACAAATATCTTAGAAGTGTAATCTTTTTTAAGTTGGAGTGTTGTTTTAACGGGAAGTTTTGCTATTTTATACCATAAATTAGAATGTATTATTGCTCTGCTTATTCACAAGAGTATCACAAAGATACCTGAACAATGCTTAGCCAAAAATTCACCTTCAGTATTACACACTTAAGCTCGAGATCCACTCTTCTATACCTTCTTAAGAAAGGCATTCAAAATAGCCAAATGTATGTTTGGAAATTTAAGCCAAAACCTCATGAATGTTAATATATTCCTAAAATACTCTGATCAGCATTAATAATTTTTAAAATATGTTTTTCTGGAGCTTTTCCATTCTATCATCTGTCATTTTATTGACAGCTGAAATCCAGCAGTAATCTGCTAATACAGAGAAAGAAGAGGGTAAAAAGAGAATCTGTTAAGCAGACTTTCAGAGCTAAATCAGAGCACTGCACAATAATCATTTGATTACTTTGTAAATAAGAGACTTATTTTTCTCTCTTTGATAGATTATGAAACTTTCTGTGAAAATACGAACATCGCTTACCCAACAGTGTTGTGCTGTCCACTTGATCAGCATCTAGAGAAGTGTAAGAGACAGCAACAGCACAAGTTAGCATCCAAAACGTTTACATTTTATGCAACTAATGTTTTATGCAGCATCCCAAAATGGCAAGGTTGTGTTTAGAATCACAGAATGTTTTGGGTTGGAAGGGACCTTAAAGATCATCTAGTTCCAACCCCCCTGCCATGGGCAGGGACATCTTCCACTAGACCAGGTTGCTCAAAGCCCCTGGCCTTGAACCCTTCTAATGATGGGGCACCCACAGCTTTCAGGGCAACCTGTTCCTGTGCCTCACCATCCTCATAGTGAAGAATTTCTTCCTAATATCTAGTGTAAATCTACCCTCTTTCAGTTTCAAACAGTTACCCCTCCTCCTGTCACTACACTCCTGATAAAGAGTCCCTCCCCATCATTCCCGTATGCCCCCTTTAGGTACTGGAAGGCTGCAATAAGGTCTCTGTGGAGCCTTCACTTTTCCAGGCTGAACAACCCCAGGTCTCTCAGCCTGTCCTCACAGGAGAGGTGCTCCAGCCCTCGGATCATCTTCGTAGCCCTCCTCTGGACTCACTCCAACAGGTCCATGTGCTTCTTATGTTGGGGGCCCCAGAGCTGGACACAGCACTCCAGGTGGGGTCTCATGAGAGCAGAGTAGAGGGGCAGAATCACCTCCCTCGACCTGCTGGACACGCTTCTTCTGATGCAGCCCAGGATACAGTTGGCTTTCTGGGCTGCGAGCGCACATTGCTGGGTCATGTTGAGCTTCTCATCAACCAACACCCCCCAACGCCTTCTCCTCAGGGCTGCTCTCAATCCATTCTCTGCCCAGCCTTTATTTGTGCTTGGGATTGCCTCAACCCATGTGCAGGACCTTGCACTTGGCCTTGTTGAATTTCATGAGGTTTGCACAGGCCCAGCTCTCAAGCCTGTCAAGGTCCCTCTGGATGGCATCCCTTCCCTCCAGCATGTCAACCATGCTGCACAGCTTGGTGTTGCCAGCAAACTTGCTCAGCGTGCACTCAATCCCGCTGTCCATGTCACCAATGAAGACGTTAAATACTACTGGTCCCAATACGGACCCCTGAGGAACGCCACTCATCACTGGTCTCCACTTGGACGTTGAGCCATTGACCACAACTCTTTGAGTGCGACCATCCAGCCAATTCCTCATCCACAGAGTGGTCCATCCATCAAATCCACATCTCTCCATTTAGAGACAAGGATATCATGCAGGACAGTGTCAAATGCTTTGCACAAGTCCAGGTAGATTATGTCAGTCACTCTTCCCTTATCCACCAATGCTGTAACTCCATCGTAGAAGGCCACCAAATTTGTCAGGCATGATTTGCCCTTAGTGAAGCCATGCTGGCTGTCACCAATCACCTCTCCATTTTCCATGTGCCTCAGCAGTTTCCAGGAGGATCTACTCCATGATCTTGCTGGGCACAGAGGTGAGACTGACCAGCCTGTAGTTCCCTGGGTCTTCCTTTTTTTGCTTTTTACAAATGGGGGTTATGTTTCCCCTTTTCCAGTCACTGGGAACTTCCCCAATCTGCCACGACTTTTCAGACACGAGGGACAGTGGCTTAGCAACCTCATCTGTAGATTGAGAATTCTACCAGGACATGATTGGTGCAGCCCAGGCTACCTCCAATCTTGACCTCTCTGATAGTGAGCAACCGGTCCAGCCGTGCCTCTCCTCTGGTCATGATCTCCATCACCTGTACTAGGAAGTTGTCCTCAACACACTCCAGTAGTTTTCTGGACTGCTTGCAGTTCGCTGTACTGATTTTCCAGCAGACGCCCGGGTGGCTGAAGTCCCCTATCAGGATCAGGGCCTACATTACTCATTTCTTTCATATAACCCTTTTAACAAAGTCCTCTGCTATTTTTTAAAAAAGAGTTTGTAAATAAGCATAAAAAAAAAGAATATTCATCCAGTTACAAAAACCGTTACATGACTTGGGCGTACACCTGCAATTTTCTTTTAGGGAGGGCAAGGGGAAGGTTCCTGCGATGCACCGCTTGGTAATGATTTTAGACAAAACAGTTTCACTGACATGATAAATAAAAGAGCTGTGAAACAGTATGCTTCCTGAGGTCACTCACTCTAGTTATTTTCCTCAATTCTCTGGATAAGCCATAGTAGGACTGTCCTTGTTTGGAAAACATTAAGGAAATCTCTTTCCTCCAACAAACAGTTGTTGGTTTTCCCTGGTTTTGTATTAAAAGCTCTTCACTGTTACAGCTGAAGAATTTTATGAGTTGATAGACAACAGGATGGAAGGGAGCAGGGAGAGAAGTAGGTGAATGGACCTAGTTAGTAAAATTTAGCTCCCTGCCAGTGCAGGACTGTTACCTTCAGCAAAGGTATCGAGTTACTTCCCATTTCAGCATTAAACACCCTCTACAGAATGCCACCCACTGTCACAAATGGGGTATTATTCCACAGCCTCTTCTATTTTATTGTCACAAAACGTTATCCCCACAATCAGGTTTTCTCCCCACTAGCCCTAACTGTGTTAGGCCAAACACTCTTGGGTGTACTGATTTAACTTCCCGTTCTATGCTTAATCAGATACTGTGGTTCAACCAGCTTATTCCACCGGTTAATTCCTTCAGTTCTTTTAGTCTCTTTTATTGGTGTGTCATACTTCATATAATGTAATACTCAATATACTGGAATAGTTCATACCAAAAAAAATACATAAAGTAAACATCTTAACCAAATCCTATCAAGAGGACAAATTCAGAATTAATGATTAAATCTGCAAGAATCCACAGACCTTAAAGAAAGAAATTTGGTTACAGTTGTCACGTGTTCCAACTCTGCATGCCATTCATGAGCAAAGATGCTGCACAGGCCTTCCACTAGCTATGCCTCAGAGCAACTGCTGTTGTTCAGACACAGCATCCTGCTATGTACCTACTGAAAAATTCCCTGTTAAAGAGGATACATTACCTGGAGTTCGCTGCTTGCAGATTTGAGCGGTCAGATCTTGTACGTACTCTGGGAATTGTTTAAAGCAGTCCCCATGGATACTATTTTTATTCCGTGCAGCAGCGTAACTGCTTGGAGCTTAAAAAAGGGGTCTTCATTTTCTTTAAGCACCAACATATAATGTTCTAAATCCACTTTATTCTTTACAGTATACAGTACTACACAGTATAAAGAAAAAGAGCTTGGAATATCTGATCACGCAGAGTCTCTCCGCAACCCAAGAACAAAAAAAGACTTGGTTCGATACAAATTTTGAAGAACTTCCTGTTAAAAAACATAAACACACAAGAACTACATTTACTTCAGTAGTCAAAAGGCCAAGGTAAGAACTTTTAAAATATGGTTGACTTAAAAAGAGAAGCAGAGCAGACATCGCTATTGAACTGAATTAACCATCTGTTTTAGCATCAGGGCAAACTGACATTTCATAAGCACTGTTTCTACAAAAAGATTTATACTCAAAATCAAAGGTACCATACAAAATTAAGTACACATGTAAGTATTTCCAGTAAGGGAATTTTAAATTGAAAGAATTATTATGACAGAATATTAGGCTCCCTTTAGGTCAATGTGTAAATAAGGAAAATTAATATTCTTGACCAAATGTTTGACTACTTAAAATACTTAAGATGTGACATTAAGTCCAGGATCCAGAGCTGGTGACAGCTTAAGCCCCTAAAAAATGAATCCAAGCAATCAGATGGTGATGAATACTTGTTCTGGTGTCCAATATTTTGGGGCTACTGTTCTTTCATGAGATAAATACAAAGAACTCTAAAACTATGACATACAACTGAGGGTTTTGACTGTGATTTACGAAGAAGCAGTATACAAGAGCATACATTGCCTTAGCAACATAGCTCACTTTCTGAATAATTCTGCCATTTTTCTGGGCCCCAATTACTTAATCTATATGATCTGACAAAACCGTAGCCTCAGGTAATGTGTATGCAGTGATTACAATAAAATAGTTTGGCAAAACATAGTAAAAATTTTAAAGATCACACAAACCATGACTTCAGGATCTTGAGTAACATCTTTAAATCCCGAGGGATCTAGCTCCATTCCATAGGGATCTGTATATAAGCCGTGAATATGAAGAAGTCTGTATTTTATATGACCTCTTGCCCACTGAAGAACCTAAAGCAAATCACACAAGTTACATTCTTTTGTTTTACTATAATATACTAGTTCTCAAGATTCTGCAAAAATATACAGCTGTCCTAACTTATAAAACCACTTAAAGCAGAAATAACTTCTTTTGCACTTTTCTGCAGCAAAAGGTGATTTTAATTACCAATTACACAGCTTACTTTAAATTATAATAAAGAGGTGATTGCTGATACTGAAGATATCCCTGGCTTCTTGGTCTAAACAAGCATTCAACCAAGAAGCAAGTTCCAGCAACGCTGACAGAAAAGACAGGAACAGCAAATTAACTACCAGCTAGGTGAAATCATATTTGCAATTGTCACCACTACTTCACCAAAGTTAAATGAGTTTGTGGGTTTTTTCCAGGGAGTGGGGGGCAGAATTGGTTAATATGTGTGTCACTGAAATTCTCTTTGGTAACTCTTACCAGATTATTCAGAATAAAAAGACATGTAAAATAAATGTCTGTGCATCTGCTGTTAGCTTATAGACATGGTTTACCAATTAAAAAGTTTTAGCCTTGACACTCTTTAAACAGGAAAACGTGTTTCAATGAAGCTTACGAGCTGCCTGCTCTTACAATAAATCTAAAAATTTTACTGCTTTCACCACACCTTATCCTTATCTTTCAAGTCTAAAGATTCCATAGGTTTACCCTGTTGCTGACCAAATATTTCAAGTAAATTATCGTAGTTTGTAGCCAGAACCATTGTGCCTCTCTCCATGAGCCTCAGGATCGACTGCAGAACAGGATTCTGAATGTGTTGTTCTAAATTATCGAACACTTCCATTAAGCAATCCTGGAAGAAGTTGGGCTTTGTATCCCCAGTACGCTGAAGAAAGGAAAAGACAAAGACTTCATAAGGACCATGTGCACCATTATAATTGCCTCCAACAGAAAACCCACATCGTTTGTCTACTTAATGCCACAGCATTTCTTTAAAAGAGAGCTTACATGGTATGCAAAGCGTAAAGGTCTGAATGTACAACACCATCAAAAACAATGTCAAATTATGCAGGTGCTCTTGGCTCCACTTAATGTAGCTCAAAATAATAGTCTGGTTTTCTCAAGAAAGCTTGTAATACAGGCACAATAAAACAAAACTTTTGCTACAGTGAAATCCTCGCTCGTCACTTCTAAATACACACAAAGGTACACTTTCCTAAAAGTATAGGCTATGTTTGCCCAGAGTATCTGCTGAGACTGACAGGAACATGTAACAATTCTATAAAATATGCAGACTTCCTATTCCATAAATTGTATTACACACAGAACAAATGTCTGTTTATAAGCCCAATATAGTTACTGGCCTAACTACATGGAAACCTCACCTTTCTCAGTACGCTTTTACTGCTTTGAAAATCAGTTTGTGCACTAAAATTATCATTCCTTGGATTCAGAGTCTATAAAAGGGTTTTTTCCCATCCGCCCCTTCCTGGCTGAGAAAAATGTATTAATCGTTAGATCTGCTACAAAGCCTAATCATACATGCAGGCTCCTCCCAAAAGAGAGAGGTTATTATTACACTTTGCCTGTAGAGAATCTCACCACATGTTGCAAAAGACCTAACACAACCTACAACTTAGCAGTACATATGTCACCCTAATTATTTCAACTAGAAGATTTGGCAAGCCTCTTCACGCAATCTGAGAATCTCTGGAACCTAAGATGAACGGCTGAGAAACCTGGCATGTATGGACTGTCTTCACTGAAGCGTGAGCTGCAGCAGTGATTGAGTCTGTGTGATCTAAGCTACCTGTATTTTCAGAGTATCTCTAGTTTTAGCCAGCAGAGCTTTCCACTTTCAGTTCCAAGAAGCATTATGGCGAATATTTAATAGTCGGGACTCTTGCCTGCATTAGTTATGCTTAGTTGCACTTGTAAGCTTACTCACACTAAAACCCATGGATTTTTCAGCCTCTCCAAAGTGTACAGCGTACTGTATGATTACCAAAAAATTTTCAATTTTTACCAGAAAAACTTCACGTTTTAGAAAGCTGAAAACAATCAATTTTTGTTGATAACAAAAGTACATAATAATTTCAGAAATCAGTATAAGTTATAAATGTTCTCACTGGTGACATTTTCCTGATGAGATCGTGTGCAACCACAAGCAGGTCTCTGTCTTTGATTACTTTTTTGCAAAATTCAGCAACACCTCCGGGATGAAGCGCCGCCAGCTGTTCAGCTGCTTCAATTACAGCCTCTGTGCAGCTTCTCCAGGAGCATAGCCCTGGGATTCGTGGTGCTGCTGCAGCACTTACCCCAGTTCCAATTACAAGGAGAAGGTCCCGAAACTGTTTTCTTATTAGACTTTCTAAGAATTTTCTTTAAAACAGAAAACAAAAGTCTTCATCTTTTTACGGTGCATTTTCTAACTTGTCAGAAGATCTCATGACTGGCTCAAGAAGTCCACATGAACTATTTACGCTTGTACAAAATACTAACCAACCAAAAGGAACTGAGTGCTCCATTTCTCCGCAGAAGCATGATATTGGCAGCAGGTCACAGTCTTCCCCGAACCAACAATGTACTTCAAGTCTTTTTGTCATTTTAGACAAGTAAGTGTGCAGAATTAATTTAAGCCAAAAAATGGCAACTTCAGATCACTGATGTCTTTGAGTTCCAAACTGACAATTACCAACTCTCAGTCCACTGAGCCAGCCAAACACCATTTCAAATGAAATTTTGAAAAAAGTAGTCAAAGGACTGCCCAGTGACTTACTTCATGCATGTGTGATAGAAAACAAGTAGACCTATTTCAAAGGGACAAGTCAAAATATTTCAAAGAAACAGATTTTTGTTTTTCTGGGGAAAAGCAGTATCTTTTATTCTCATTTATGTTCACTTTAGGATACATGAACATAACAACCGTCATGCTTGTCCAAATCCAGCGTTCATCTAGCCCACTAATCAGATGTTACTAACCACAGACGACTCTCGAAGGCGTACTTGGTTCGGTATCAGCATTCACTGCGCAAGCCAGCACAAGAAACTGTGGAGCAAGTCTGGCTTTCGCGATTACGTTGCAAAGAAGTGCAAATGCATTTAAACCATACAGTGAAATCACCATATACGAACAAGGATTCCAGTAATACAGAACCTTAGAATTCCCTTGACTTTCAAAACTACCTTTACAGATCTGTAATTCCTGCTAATATGGATGTTTAACACCTCTTATTTCACAATCATCTGAAACTATCTAGCTAAAACTATAATGTTTAACTTGAAATGGCCTCAGGCCAAGCAATTAATAAACATGTAGATAAGGCTGCTAGCTAATGCCTACAAAGAATATGTTGCTGGTTCCATGCCTTTCTGCTACATTCAGCACAAATTGTTTCCTCTCAGCAAGTATATTGTTTATTCCTCACAAACAGCTTAACTGAGTATGAAGCACTCGGTCAATGGAGAAACTAGTTTCTATGATCATTTCAAGTTTTCAAGCACAATGTTGTTCTCGTATCCAATTTCAAGTACTGTATTTGCGCTGCGTTTTCAGATTTTCATTAGGAGATGGTTTTGTATAAACTTTGCAACACAAGTTACCTGGATTTCTGCTCACTTCTAATTGTTGATCATTCTGATGAATCAATCCATCCCTGAGCCCTAAGTAAAACAAAAAGTAAAGTAATTCTTAATGCTTCCACCTTAAAAAAGGCCAAAATTAAAACCAGACTGTTAGCATTTTCTATTTATTCTTATGAAGTATTTTAAAATCAAGACTCTGTATGTCACGTCCCAGTTGAGCAACGCACTGATAGAAACAAAGCTGACAAAGTGTGAGTGCACAAACCTACCACAGCTCCATTTAAGCTCGGTCAATTGACATTTTGAAGCTAACGGAGATAAGGCTATTCATGCAGCTGAAAAATACTTGTGCCTAAATTCAAGATAAAGTTTATCATACCCACTAAAATGTTAATTCATTTCAAGTAAATGAATGCATTTCTCAAAATTATTTTTTTCATAATAATCAGTTGATTCAACCAAGTTTGTGGAAACCAGACTTCTGCAACACATAATCATCATGAGAGGCCCTCTGCTAGACACCTGGCTACTCTACCAGACCATATAACACAAAAGATTTGTTTCTCAGCCAGTATTTTAAATAAAAACTTATTTCTGTATCATCTACATTGTCTTACATCTAAAGCATAAGGACTGCATCTTGGCAAGAGAATTTGGCTACATTATCGTCACTCAGAAATCCCCAAGTTTCATTACATTAATTCTTGGTTTTGTTTTTATAAGGACGTATTTTTTGTTTGGCTTTGAAACACATCTTAGTTTGTGGTTGTGGAGATTGCAGACTGCAGACCCTAATCCCTCAAATAAGCATTCTGCCAGACCCTATGGCTCATAAGGCGACTTGCCAGCTCTCAGGTTCACATGCTGGAAGCTAATTTGGAAGCAAGAGGCCTAAGTTTGGAGATGATTTGACTGGAAAAAAAAACCCAAAGAAAAGAACAAAACCAAAAAAAACCCCACCCCATGATCGAGGGACATCAGCATTTCTGAGGAAAACACACAGATCTCTTCTGCAAATGCACCCAGGAGGTCTTTTCAAGTGGAAAAAAATCTTTTCTCTATGCTACCCTCCTTCACTGACAGTATCCTACAAAGATGCTACACGATCATCTGAAGAATGTTAGCATATTCAAAATTCAGAACAATAACCCATCTAGAGCAAAACACTTCAAAATCTAGAGAACAAGATGCCTTTACATATGGAAAAGTTATGAGTTCACAATGCAAAAACAAGACATGAAGGAAGTGCAACTTATTTACTCTGGAAAAGACTGCATTATTTTGTAACCCTATCCAGTGAAGTATTTGGGAAAGAAACCCCCAGAAAGCTTTAATGATTACATTAGTAATTTAGCAAAATTAATAAAATAAGCATCTCACCACAGGACACTGTCAGTACCAACATTTTACACCCCACTGTTTCCTTTTATCCCTTTAGGTTGCTCCCTGGAAGCAGAAGCTGTGCAAATAAGCAGCAGCAGTTATCACCAACCTGTAATAGCTAAATGGCTGCAAATGATAAAATTCAAATTTCTCCCTGCCTTTGAGTAACTGTGACTAGTCTTGAATATTCTCTCATTAGATGTAATACACACTCCTTCAACGAGCATACCTAGAAAAAACAGAGGACCTGGGCACCAGCATGCAACACTGGTTTACTTCTAGAAAGACCCATTGGAGCAACTGAAGGCGTGCACAGTTGCTTTTCACAGAATCACAGAATGGTAGGGGCTGGAAGTGACCTCTGGTACACCCAGAGCAGGGTGCACAGGACCATGTCCAGGCGGGTTTTGAATACTTCTAGGGAAGGAGACTCCACAGCCTCTCTGGGCAGCCTGTTCCACTGCTCTGTCACCCTCACAGTAAAGAAGTTTTTCCTCATGTTTAGGTGGAGCTTCCCTGTGTTCCAACTTGTGCCCATTGCCCCTTGTCCTGTTGTTGGGCACCACTGAAAAGAGCCCGGCCCCATCCTCTTGACACCCACCCTTCAGATATAAGTATTGATGAGATTCCCCCGTCAGCCTTCTCTTCTCCAGGCTGAACAAACCCAGGTCTCTCAGCCTTTCCTCATAAGGGAGATGCTCCACTCCCTGATCATCTTGGCAGCTCTCTGCTGGACTTGCTCAAGCAGTTCCCTGTCCTTCCTGAACTGGGGGGCCCAGAACTGAACACAGTACTCCACTTCCAACAACCTTCCTCATGGCAGCCTGGAAGTCAGATTCCTCTATAATTCAGGTACAGCTGAAAGCGCTGGGTGGGAGCTGGGCCTTCGCTGGAACACAAGGAGGCCTCATCAGAACAAATTATAACTTCGTATTTTCTTCCCTGTCCAGTAAAGTAAGTTTTACTGAAGGATGTATCCATGAAATAAGAGCTCTATTCACTGACTGAAACTTCAAGTCAAGGGTTTGACTGAACCAACGATTTCTCCAGGCGGTTTAATACACCAAAACAGCCTCAAACGTGCAACGCAACGGAAGCGCCGGGCGCAGGGAAGCCTCTTCCCCCTCCCCGCCCCAGGGCCCGCCGAGTCTCTCTGGAAAAAACGCCCCAAAGCACCCGGCTGCGCAGCGCCACCGCCATGGCCGCGGTTAAGCACCTCACGGCACCCGCCCGCGCCCAGCCCCTGCCGCCCTCCCCCGGGGCGGGGCCA
>WEKW01027073.1:21344-51087 GCA_013389905.1 Sula dactylatra
GGCCGGCAGCGGCGCCCGCCACGGCTGCCTCCGCCTCACATCGCTTTCCTGGGTTTTGCTTTGCGTTGGGGGTTTTTTGGGTTTGTTTTGGGTTTTTTGTTTTGGTTTTTTTTTTAGTTTTTAATCTCTTAAAGCCTAAAAGCACCAGGTTCCTTCACCGTGGTTTATTGAGGCATTTGATTAACAAATTAACAACATTTAGCTCAGCTATGCCCTGTTTTCTAACAGCCGTGCCCAGCTCTCTTTGCAATGCTGTGGTTTTAATGAGACTGCCTCACGAGAGGAGTTGGCCACGCGAGAAAACCAGGCGGTCGGATATGTAAAGGCTGCTTATTGTGCCTAAGGATGCTATTGTGGAACGGTACTCCCAAATTCCCGTTGCAAAACCGTACTGAAAATGTGTCATTCTCCGATTTTAATTTCTTAACTGGAGTTTTCAAAACTACTCGTGATACCATTTTACAGACTTCTGACAACTTGACGTACTTATTGGCATAAGCTTCCCAAATGTAGGTCTTAAAAGATTTTCTCTGTTTCTAGTGAGTCACTTCTGTCATCTTGGGGCACGATCAGGATTCACAGATTTTGCATGCCTATAGGATAGATTTGAACGTTCTCTTTTGTTTGTTAGATGTTAGTGTTGTACTGATATGCTAGTATGGTTTTAGGAGGAATTTTGGTAAGAATGGCCAGTTCTACAGATGAAACACAAACCCACTGTTTTTACTCCATACCTGGTGTTACTTTTGGCAAGAATAGTTGTGTTGACTGCACTGACTTCACTAACTCTCAGTTTGCATAAGAACATAGTGTCCTCGTGAATGGTCCGTGTAATATTCCCTAGACATCACTTCTCACTTTATCTTTTTTTTTTTTCCTATTACTATTCTATTGCAGTGTCCCTGGAAAGGCTAAACAAACATTTGGAGAATCATATTCATCGTGGTAAAGAAGATGGAGGGTAGGATCAGAGAGAACAGGAAGGGAGAAAAAGAATGTAACTATAGTCTCACCTGAAAACTGAAGTTTTGTTGAGTTAGAGGAGCTCTGCAATGCTTCTGGCTCTTTGCCTTTCACCCTTCGCTACTGCCAGTCAGTCAGCAAGGTATTTTAACATGCTGATATTTAGGGTTCAGAAACCCCGAAGGTCAAACAACTTGTGTTTTAAAAGAACCAGGTGATATTCTGCTCCCTAAACCCCAGTAACTATGTGGGAAATCCAGCTTGGAATGCCATTTGACACTGCATTATAATAACATTGGAATGTATTACTAAATAATTTGCTGAATGTCTTAGAATATTTTGTCAGCTGTAGATAGGAGTCGCAAAGACTTGCTAAATATTTTCTTGAGCTCGAGACTCAAGGTCAGAGCCACCCTGTAGATTCACAATACCTACTATTATTCTTTGTTTTGCATTAATTTAAAAAGTAAGATGAAAGGAAATATTTGGGAAGAAAGGCCCCTGGAAGCTTTTCCATTTTTCAGTCTGAATCAATTAAACTAGTAAATCTTATTACCTTTTCCTGTAAGTCTTGCTCCTTTTATATCCTTAGACTACAACTATTATTTAAAAAACCCAACAGTGCTCATAACAATAATAAATTACGTAAGCTCCGGATTCCCTTGCAAGGCATTAGGAAAGTCACTAAGGGCAAAGAATACCAATGCTTTTCAGTCCAATATGGTCCAAAAGTAGCCATATAAAGTCTAATCAGAAGGAGGTTTAGTATGGTTTTCCAAATCTACAAGAGTCAACAATGTTATTATTTTTCATTATATTCCCTTGTTGGTTGTTATTCAAACTGTATATGAGAGAGAGAAGCAAACACCTTTACAAGAAAATTGGCATAAAGTTCAGTAGCGAAAGTCACAGTGAGAAGAGGATGATGAAGTGGGTTACAACCTGTAAGCTTTGAAATAGGAAGGAGTTTCTTTCAAGAAGCAACAAATAAAGGCGAGTACTGTTGCTACAATTGAGAAACTCCAAGAGGCAGAACACATATTTTAAATGAAATAACTACAGAAGCTTACCACTGATTTAACCTAAGATTTATCTCTCGTAGTAAATTCATATGTTTATCCAAGTACTAAACAATACATTGATTCACTTGCTTATTTTGGGCTTTCTTGCAGACTTTGGAAATATTTCTTGAAGTGATGTAATCAGGATAAGAAATGCAGCTGGTTGGTTTTGGCTGGGAGAGGCAATGAGTCTGATTATTCAGCTGTGTTTTTATGCACTGAGATGTAATGCTCATTTACTTTTGACATCTTGCTGTTTAATAAGTTACGATAAAGTAAAGCCTAGTTTACATTATGCCAGAACCTGCTGGTTTGAAAGAAAACAAGTAAAACTGGTAATGAAATTTTATTGAGCTTGCTGAAAAGTATCTTTACGACACCAACTAACTCGTGTCTTAATTTTTTTCATAGCAGGAAGCCAATTTGCCCCTGCTGATAGAGATAAAATTCCTTCTACACGCACAATGGAACTGCTGGTTACTCCCTGGTAGGTGATTACTTTTTCTACCTCAGAGCTGACTGGATCTTACTAGTTTGTCATCTTTGTAAACAGAATAGTTTATAAAACGCTTTGAAGAAGAAAGATACTGTCAGAAATTCAAAGTATGTTTTCAAAAGCCAGTGTCAGTTCACTTAGAGTTTACCTATGATTGAACACAGAGATTAATTTTCAAAGACAACCGTTTAATTTTTACTTCCAGCACTGTATGTGTATAAGCCCTGCAGAGCGACGTGATCTGAAAAATAACTCTGTGTGTAACCGCAGGTGTACACTACAGGGTTGCTTTTAAACTTGCCAAATGATAAGCCCATCTTCAGTGGCAGATCCCAACAAGGTCTCCCTACAGTCAACTGTTACTTAGCAGAGCATAACTACACGTAAGTTCTGCATTTCCTTGCACCTCCCTCTCTCACACTGTTTGAATCACAGTCGGTATTCTTCAATGTGTACAATTTGCTGCTGCTGTCCTGTGCTTTCAATGAGAGAGGGAAGAGATGATAAGCTACAGCTTCCTGGGAAATTTTTTGAGGTCTCTTTTGAATAGCAGTATAAGCTTTAATAGTAAAAGGATGTGACTCTACACTGAGTACAGGACAAAATGCCAGAATATAATTTTATAGTATGCTCCCTTTTGGGATTAAACACAACCTATTCAATCCATTTACCATGTTGCCCCCCCTAAAAAATTAATCCCATAATTAACAATTATTAAATTAATAATTATTGGATTAATAATAAATTAATTCCTATAATTAAAAACCATTTTCTAGAGTCCAGTAACATTAGCATCAGTGAGAGTGTAATCACCTCAGTATAGTCATATGCAGGAAAAAATATATATTTAAAAGGGTAAATGAGGGGGGAAATTAGCTCTGTTGGCTGCCGTCTTTCTGACCTTGAATTTAATTTGAACTGTTTATAATGAAGTATGAATATATGAGTTTGCTTTGAGAAACTAAGGAGTGTAACTGACTGGAATGTCCTTTGATTAAATAGGTTGTCTTTTGTACCTTTCTGACAAAAAAAACCAAACCAAAACAAAACAAAAAAAAAAACCCCAACAACCAACCAAACAAAAAAACCAACCAAAACCAAAGGACCTCTGTCACAAGCCCCTTACCTGTTCTGAACAGCAATAATGTGTGAAGCAGTGTGAAAGGGAGAAAAGCCCTTTTGGATGAGAGACAGAACTGTAATGGAAAAAAGGAGCAAAAACAAAACCAAAGAGAAGACAGTACAAGGAAGGAAAAAAAAAGGAGAAAAAAGGTAAAAGGAAATAAAACATAGAGACTGGAAGGAGTGGATTTACATCAAGCATATTACTGTAAGGAATGGGCAGAGAGAAAGCCAGACAGGAAGTTGCAAATACTCAAATTTTGCCTGAATAAGTTGCTGCTCGGTAAAAAACATAGCTAGGTCAGAGAAATGAACCTTGGGAATATTATTTTAAGAACTTGTTGGTGAGCTGGCATAAAGGTCTTTCTTGGTTGTCAAATACCAGATGTTTAAAATGTTTGCCAAAATATTTGCAGAAATCAAATATACATAAAATTGGGAAAAAAGTAGAGGTGTTACTCTGCTCCTAGAACATATCAGATGCGATACTAAGCAATGAGGGTTTTTTTTTCTGCTTGGCTGGGCATTTGTTGTCCAACGGCTACTTCTTCTACCTAGGTATATATTTAACAAGCTTAAAAACGCAATCAACAGATCAGCAAGCAGAGAGCTGTAAAGGCGACCAGCACATGGGTCCAGTGTGCAGTGCAGAAGTGCAGTGGAGAAGCACTGGTTAAGATCTGGGACTTCTCTTGAACTGCAGCGAAAAGGAGCCCTGAGGACAGGAACCCCATGACCCTGGGGTGGCCAGTCAGACTGGCTGGCTGATATACTGATCAACTGGGGAACTGTTTGCATAATAATGCTATTGACTGCACAGAGCTCATATATATTTTCTGGTAAACAAACCTTTGCTTTTAGGTGATTGGTAATATGACCTCTCCTGTAGCTTAAATAGTTGTACCTAACTCCTAATTTGGGGGTGTAGCTGAGATTTTCTATAATTGTAATTCCTGTGGAGTCAGGACCGATTCCACAGCGGAAGCTGTGGATGGAGCACTTAAGTCCAGGGCTGCAAGCCAAATGAAATCTTACTTAAGAAGCAAAGTTCTTTGTATCCAGCCAGCTGCCATGCCGTATACCCTGCAGTACGCCTAAAGAGAAATGAAGCATTACACGACGTTTACGTTACACTTGCTTGGATTAATGTAACAGATGAGAACCATATTATGTATGGTATATGATTTTTGATGTGAGATATCAGTTAAAAATCCCATTTAATGCTTGTTGTAACAAAGTGTTTTGCTATAATAATATGCTATCATTCCAATAAAGATTGTAGATCCCGGCCCAGGGATATTTGGACACTTACCTTCCACTCTTTCATGCAGAAGAAGCCTACAGGTACTATATCACAGAAAGAAGACATTCAGGCAGGATTATCATAGCAATGTCTTCAGGCCTCAGCTTTAACTACTTGAATACTATATAACCCCTAAATTCTTGAAAAGTTATAATACGAAGGTTTGCATTCTACAGAAGGAAAAAGCTATTGGGTTAATTTTGAGTTTTAATATTTTACTAGAATATACTACAATAAGAAGTTTCCGTAAGAAATTTTCAGTCTCTTATTTTGTTAATTGGCTCCAAGTCTCATTAACTATATGAGGCATAAAAGGCTCCATAATATCCAGTTTTACCGGTTTTATTGTGCAAATTATCAACTCCAGTACTGACTCATATTGCAATAGGGCTTTCTCCAGAATTCCTCATTTTTAATAAGAAACAAGTAAAAATAGAAATAGGTTTATTTTACCAATGCAATCTTGATTATAACAAATGCTAGTTAGTTTGTGGGTAACTTTTAAAAAAGTCAGCTTTTTAATAAATGGTTGCCTTTTCCTGCTACATCCCTTACAGTGACTCTTAGCAGTAGAGATGAAAAAATATAAAATAAAAGAAGAACAAAACCAATTTACCTATGCAGTGTGTTCCAGGCTGATAAACTTCCTTATGAGAAAATCCAGATACCTCCAGGTAGTTTCACCTTGGTGTTAGTCCCATTTTTTGTGGAAAGATAAGTCGTGAGTTAAAAGGTTTGAGTAACAGGAACTTCCCGAGATTTCGATCTCGTTCAGGCTCATTGTTCATTTTCACTCAGTGTCTCCTCATCTGCTAGCTAGAGCAAATACTGGCACTGCACACTGTGAGGTGCCAGAGCCAGAAGAAACCCTGTGCAATGGCATTTTACTACTCTTACATAAAAGGCTAACATTTGATTTACTGTCTTGAAGTGAACCAGCACTGTAATTAAAGCTTTTCAAAGAGTTTTAGTACAAAAAGCCATTGCCTTTTCTATTTCACTCTTCAACTTCTCAGCAAACTAAAAAACCAGTCTTCACTTTTCTACAACAAAAGATCTGTAGAAACAAAAAAGAAAGTCTGTACTATCACTAGACTAGACAGCATAAGGGTATACACACCACAAATCTCTATCTGGTTAACATTTATAAAGAGTATTTGCAAAGACAGGCATCCCAGAATTATTTCCTGGAAAGTCATCAGAGTATGTTTTTACTAATGCAAGGCTCTTAATCACAGAAGATTAAATTCAGTCTGAAGCCATCCTGTTGTGGGCTGTGTTCCTGTTACACAGCAGAAGCTACAGAAATTGGTATTTGGGAAAGGGTGTCACCGAAATCGGGAATAAACCTTGTAACACCAACGTAGTGTTAAAAGGCAGGCATTCTTTATTCATGGCGCGGGAACACGGGGGATATCTCCTCCTCAAGCGTGTTCCCCTTTGCATTAAAATTCACCAGCTTTTATACACCTTTTCTGTCAAGTCACTGTTACATAAACTGTTTAACATAAAATTACATACAATGCTTGCTATTAACATACAATGTTCACTATTAACTGTAACCTCTACATTGATGGGTTTCTTTGATCAGCATTACTGGTGCATAACAGGTTTCTATAGCAAGTTTCCTTGGTTTCACAAGACTTAACAAATATAATAACTAACTAATACAGTTACTGTTTGGGGATTCTAACAAAATTCTTCTATTCAATTCTTTATAGATTTATCCAGTTTCTATTAGTTTCTTAGTACAAACAGTAACTACCTGGTGAGGTTTCTACAGTCATGAGTTTCACAACACACAATATTCTACCATTCTGTTTAATTCCTCACCACCTTGGTTACAAGGGGATCCAAAACAACAGTTAGTATACATAGCATTCAGTGCCCATAGATAGGTAAGTCAGTAAGATCTTTCGTTTGCATGGATTAAAATAAAATTCAAGGAAGGTAACAACAAAAAACTGTGCTATTCTTCTAATGACACAGAAGCTTAACTGACATAACTATTAATACTTTTGACTTAGTCAAATCCCTATTTGAATAGTTTTGTTCTGTTTAACTTCCTCTGGTAGTTTTAATTGGATACCTCCTGTCCACGTGCTTAAACCGTTCCATGCTTTTATACAGGAACATAATGAGTAGGTATAGAAAGAATCCCTTGGGTTTACAAGTCCAGTTCTGTATTTTAGCTGTATTATTAAACAGTAGGAAGCTGAATGGCAGTGGTGGGCATAGCAGTCACTGTCTGACTTAAATGCTTCAGAATGAAAGCGTTATGTAAATATACTCAAGATTAATATAAAAAGGGTAATTTATTTTAAGTGACTGAAACTGAGCAGAAAAAATTATTTAACTAGGGGCTGAAGAGCATTGCAGACTAACTTGGAGAAACCTACTGCAAGGTTTGTATGTTAATATAAGCAAATTTAAATAAATCCCTTGCAAAAGGGTTAAAAGAACATTACAGTAAGGCTCAAACTCAAATGCTAAGAATCCAGGAAATATAAAAGTAAATATTGCATGTGCATCCCTGATTTGCTTCACCTGTAGATTTGCATTATGATGCTAGTATGCTACTTTATAGGAACGCATACTTCTTTACCCCATCCTCCCTCTCGATATTTTAGTATGTAGGATGGATGGTGCTTGTTTCAAAAATTTTTCTCGGTGTCAGGTGTACAACCTTTGTGCTTAATACAGTGCATGTTCTGTAAACCGTCACTGAAGATGAAGCTACTTATTTATTTGCAATGAAGTATTCTCTTTATATAATGTCTTGTCATTTTTTTTAAACCTCCTGTGAAATAAACGGAAATATTATCTCTGTTCAGCTGATGGGAGAAAAAGTGATGCGTGTAGAAATTAAAGTAAAATAATATTGATTAATTTGGTTGCCTATTTTTAGATTACTAGAATCTATTTTATTCTACTGCTTTGCAATTTATAGTACCTTTAATATTCAAGGCACAGTTTCCACTGACTAGAGCAGTAGCTGAGAGTGTTAAGTAAGTATTTGTCAAAAATCAGATCTGGATCCTGCAACTTTGCACCCAGATAAGAAAGAACAAAGTACTACTGATGACACTAAAAAAGGTTGTTGAGGTATTTTTGTCCAGATTAGCACAAGAACTCTATGATAGTTGAAGAGACTAAGTCTGCCTCCTGAGTAGGGATGGGCTCCTGAACTCTGAGACTGTCATTTTTGTTTCGTTCCATGTTTTATGCAAAGCACTGGTGTTACCTGGCATACAGACCTGATTCATCCGCAGAGACAGAAGCATGTGGAATAAATAATCTGTGACTGTGTAATTCAAGACAGTACCATAACACATATAAGTAAGATGCTAAATTAATATTGCAGAAATATCCGTAGTACAGATTTCCACTCTTAATTAACTTGACTTTGCAGCCATTGCATTCTTTTAACACTGTTATGAACGTAAGGTTAGTGAAAGAGAAACAGACAAAATCCCATTATGTGTTTTTTAGGACTGGAGACTTCAGAAGCAATTCAAGGACCTTAGTCACCTAAGTGAAGAAAGGAACTCATAGGAGAAAAGTTAACATGCTCTAAATACACAAGTACTTGTGATGGGTGGAGCTCTTTCCCTGTGGGTTTCACGGATACCAGGAACAGCACTGGTATGGTGAGGTTCAGGATCCCTGGGCTCCTGTTCAGGTTTGCAGGGAAGCATTTTATATTCTGTATTTCCAATTTTATGCATGCAGCACCGCCTCCGTTCTGTTCCTGCCAGTCTGTTAGAGAGTCCTGCATCTATTCCAAGTTAATCCTTTGTCCCTAGTTCCTTCTATGTTTCTCATTCTTCCTATGCCAATCTTGAGTCCTTTACCCAGCCAGCCATACTCTCAATTTGAGAGAGAGTCATTGATTCTCAGTACATTCAATATTGTTTCTTTGCCAGGTCACATTTAGTTTCCTCTTTCCTTATCCCTCAACACTTACCCTACTCTTGTCCTTCCTTTGCACAATGAGGTGCAGTCCTACTTTATCCCTTTTCTGGCTCTTTGTGCTGAACAACCTCCTTTTCCTTGAGCATCTTGGCTCCCTGTCAGGTTTGTCGTTTCTTCCCCAGGCTCATTGCACATCACTGCATCTGCTTCCCTCACAGTCACAGAGTCCATCCTTCTGTTTTACATACAGACAATTAGGTCTGCTTATCCCCTTGTTGTCCCAAAAACTTGGGTCCGTTACCCGGTATGCATCACCCAATTTACCAACAGAGTTGAGGTATTTTCCTTTATTGCGTAAATGCGCAGGTACAGGTGCCAGGTACGAACCAGCACACCCTTGGTGGAAACTAACAATTATTTATACCCAAGTTATTAGTCATCTAATACAAATTCATTGTTATTCTGTTAAATGCTTGGTTAAAATTCTTTGCCTACCATGTAAATAACTACACATGTCCACTGTGATTTTTGAGGCCTATACTTCCTTAACCTTTTGGGTCAGCGGGTTTCCTGAGTGGGTGGTGTTTGAGTCAGTGGCCCTGATCTCCCCTACCTTTCCCCTGGTGTCACTCAAATTTGGCAACACTAAGCAGCCCTTCACGGGCCGTTAACGAAGCAGGCTGTCATTCACTTTGGGGCTTTTGTTACAAGACAGATAGATCCTGTTTCACTGTGCCATAGTATTGTTAGGGTGAAGTGAGCTAAGTTAACCTTTATCAATATCACCCTCTTCTTTTCCACTGCTATCATCCCACTTCGTGGTTTCTTCCCATCTTAGTTAACCTGCACAACACATTTCAGCCTCTCTTTCTTCCTGTTGCCTAATTCTGGTCTGTTTGCTCCATAAATTCCATTCACAATCACTCTCAGTCCTTCCCTTCAGCATAGTTTTACCAATCCATCCCAGTTTTAGCAGGCTGTATTGTCCTTATCTCTTCCTTCCTCTCTCATTATGCACTTGTCCCCTTGAGATATTTAAACCAAATGGTTTCCTCCCTCCTCTGCAGTCAGGTAGCTACTGAGCCAAAATCATCCCTAGGAAACCTCAGCCCTTGAGCAACCAGTGCAGGGAAGGGCAGCCTCCCAGCTGTACTCCTGAGGCGAGGCACCCTCAGTGGCTCACTCACAGCCCACTCAGGAAGGGGAACAGGACAAGGCCGACAGACACCTGCTGCAGGCAGGAGCTGAGCTTTCACAGCCAGGGACTATCTCCCAGTCTGAAGGGGCAGCATGCACTGCACCTGGGCCCCCAAGGCCACCACCACCCCTGCCATGGCCTCAGCCTGGGGATCAGGCAGGCCCTGTGGGAAACACCTCATGACCCATTCAAACCCTTCCATGCAACCACCCAGCAGCAAACCCTGGTCCGTAGCATGGGGAGCAACGGCAAATAAAAGCAGCTACCACTGCACCTAATGAAGCACTGGGGAGAGCCTTTTCGATTCACCAAATGAAAATAAATTACAATAAATTACTTCTTAATCAGCAGAACTAACAAACCTGCTCTCCTATACATTAGTGTCTTTCCAATGGCCAGTTATACCAGTGCAGCAGCCAGTTTAAAGCCCGATTCATGCTGCTGCTGCTGCCAAGGGAAAGGCAACAGTTTCTGCCTGTCTTCCCTATAGCAGGTCACTTTTATCTCTGCCCAGCTGCTGCCATGGCTGCTAATTAAGTGGAATTGTAATTATCTTTGAGATCACCACACTTCACTCAAATTTGGCTGGAGGGGCCCAGCAGATTCAAGAGTTATTGGTGGAGCTGGCCTGTTTTGTCAGGTGGTCAAGCTGAAAAAGAAAGGTGCAGTTAAGCTCCTGGCCCAGGTATTGGCAGAGACCATTTGCCCTGGAGGGCTCAGCTGTTTTCTGGTGTGTTTTCAGCCAGGGCGGCCACTGTCTCCCAGCTGTGGAGGCCATGGGCAGGTGTGGGCACAGTGGCCCTGAGCTGCCCCCCAGAGCAGCCAGCCCCTCCGGGGCACTGCCAGGGGATGGTGGCTGAGCTGGGCCCTGGGAGATTTGCGGCTCCGGAGCATGTGGGCCCTGCCTGGTGGCTGCCTGCCACAGCTGGGAACTGCCTCTTGGGGCCCGGGTGGGCCTGCACGGCTCTCCTGCCTGCGCTCAGGAAAGCTCAACCCTTCTCCTATCAGGATGGGCTCAGCCACCTCAGCAAGCTAGAGAGCAGGCAGCAGCTGGGAGTGCTTTTTTCTTAATGGTGAAAACTGCGTTTTATGAGATTAGTCCCCTCACCGTTTCTGTACCGGTCTGCCAGCACCCAGACCCCAGCCTGCCGCCATCTTCCCCCCGTGCAGCTGCAGCAGCGCCATCTTGCCTCAGCCGTCCCTTGCTGCCTGGGAACCAGGGGCCCCCCAGCCTGCCATGTGGCCCCTGAGCTCTGCTTCACCCCCAGTTCTCCAAGACACATCTGTATATTCAGCCCTATTTCATTCCGAACACCAGAAAAAGAGCACCACCCCCACCCCCACCAATACTGTCAAGTGGAACCTGGTTATGCAGCAGCCGGACACGGGGCCCAGAGGTAGGAGCAGAGTTGGGTGATGAGAGATGGGAGATTGCTAGATCTTACTGGGGGCTTGCTTAGCCTTCTCCATATAGAATTTTTTTTAAATATGTTTTAGCTTGTTATGGTTTATTTTTATGAGGAGAAGAAGGTGAGGCAATTCCTACTCTGTTCATATGCTATGTCTTTTGCCCTCCCTTTCTCTCTCACATGAAGTTTCAAGCTCCTGGCAGAAAACACTGGAGTGCACAAGCACTCAAGGGGAGAAACACAGGGACAAACCAAACGATTTTCCTTAGCCTTGCTCTTAGAATGTGCTGAATTGATTAAGTCTGATTTCTGGAGTATTTCTTAGCCTATTGCAAAACATCACCCAGAATGCTTAGATGTTGGAAAGATCATAAAGTAGGTAAAAACTGGGTCCTTTAATGGAAAGTGGTGGGAAAACTTAACCCTATCTGTTATTCTCAGTGCTATTATAAAAAAGATAGCCCCCAGAATAGAGTCATGGTAGAAATTCCAGATTATTTGTGAAAAAACTTCTGCCAGAAAGAAACAGTGAGATATTTTACCTGATGCCTGTTTTCAGATGATCAGTAATAATACGCAGTGTGTACTGGAAATACCTGTGCTTCTGCTGTACATGAGCAAGCTTGGTATAGGTAATGCATGAAGCTGATGCAGGATATAACATACCAAATTCCATCTCAGGCGCAAGACCTGGCTTTTGCCTCTGCTGAAATTCATGAGGTTCCTGTCAGCCACTTCTTCAAGCCTGTTGAGGTGCCTCTGAATGGTAGCCCTGCCCCTCGGTATATTGATTGCTCACTCTAATTTGGGGTTGTCCGTAAACTTGCTGAGAACATACTGCATCCTATCATCCAAGTTATTAATAAATACTTAGGGATTGATGCTCTCATGTAATTTATTGGCAGCTTACTCTGCTAAAGCTATTGAAATATGCCCTGTATTGAGATTATCAGTGATAAGAGCGATAGGTGCTCTTCTCTCACCTTGTATAGTAGCAAACCTTCCAATCATCAACAAAGAATTCACCATGAATTTAAAGGAAAATCTGGAGATAAAAAAAGGGTCAAATCTTAAATTCATGGAAACCAATGGACATTTTGTCACTAATTATAGACATAGTATTTTATACCTTTAAAAATCCCAGCTAGCTCTTATTAAAAACACCTATATGAAATTCAGATAACTAACTGTCTTCTAGTGTGGCTTTTTTATGCACTGCACAGATTCTTCTA
Organism: Sula dactylatra; assembly: GCA_013389905.1. Lineage (NCBI taxonomy): Eukaryota > Metazoa > Chordata > Aves > Suliformes > Sulidae > Sula > Sula dactylatra. The sequence continues at coordinate 34,044 of WEKW01027073.1, forward strand.
CACAGTTTATTTCTGTTTAACTTGAACTTGAGTAGATATACTCGTATATCTGCAGTTTTCCCTATTAATTGAGAACCTTTTAAACTTCTCTGGAGAAATTCTTTACTATCCAGGATCAGGTACTAATTAACAGTACGCAGGTAGACTTTGTGTATGATTTATTTCAAAATGGTCTAAGTTGTTAGCACCTAAAAGCGCTAGAGAAACGAGCTAACAAGACTGCAGGTATAAACTTCTAAGGCAATATTTGGAACTATCGGAGTTTCTTGAAACCTAAGAAATGCTACAGTGCCTTCTTTCACTCATCTCCCCAGGGTCTAAAACCAGTTCATCTGGTTGAAATAAAATATATTGGCCTCCGTTATCCTGTAGGTAGTACAGAAACTTATACTAGCATAATGTTAGGCTATATCTACAAGAACAAGTGTAGTCGAGATTTTTGCTTGCAGACGTACTCTGAGCTGGCCTGCCACCAGCCATATCGGTTTCTGGTGCTATGAATTAGTTGGGAAATAGGACATACCATTACGGGTTCTGAGCTGTGCTAGTGTGGCTACCTGTCTTCCAAAGGACCGAGTTCCTGTGTAGCACAGGGGTGCAGAAGCAAAGGCCTGTACACGTGCGTGTGGAGGTATCTTCCACATGCATCTATCTAATCATGTTACCACAGTTAGGTAACAGTTTATGTTCACTTTGAATACATGTGGACTATCAGAAGAGGGGGACGTGACATAGAATAAAGCCTTGACTACAACAGAAAGTTAGATTGCTTTGATCTTCCCATAAAGTCAGAAAGTACAACTTAGGTTGTTTTAATCCTTCTAGAAAGTTATGGGATACAGCTTGCCTCACATTAGGCCTCAAAAAACTGTTCAAGGTGCTTGTAGTTAACTGTCTTCAAGGGAAAAGTTATGCTGTATCAATAAAATGCACTCTTTCCTTCAGGTGATTCTCCTTTTCAGAGTCACACTTTAGGACTCTCTACTGTTCAAAAAGTCTCTGTTCTCAGGAACTGCAGAACTCAGTACTGAAAGAAGGGGCTTGAGCACCCCTCACTTCTCCTCTACATCAAACATGCCTTCACCAGTTCAGTCCCTCTTACCCATTGGCTTGATAAGCTTTCTGTAATGTTACTGCATATACATTCCTTATCTATAATAATCTTGTTGTCTTACCTTACATTATTTTCCTTTTGCTGTGCCCTATTTCTGTTTGCCCTCTGTGGGAGAAAGCCGCCTCTTTTCATCACCTTTACAGTTTTGTCAGCTAAGTGACATATTTTAACTGTGACAGTTTTTAAGTGACTAAGAGCCAGCTCTGCCTTTTTCATCAGAGCTCGGGCCTGAGTTTTAAGCAGAGTGAGAACCATTGAGATGCTCCTGCCCTGCTCCATTCAGCACCAGCACTGCAAAATCTCTGCTTCATGGCAGCAGTCACACCATCCAGGACAGGTTCCCAAGCTCCCAGCGCACAAAGTAGGGCCCCAGCAGACAACACGCTGGCTCCATCTGTTGGCACAAACACCACGGTCCTACGTGGGTCTGACTTGTCCAAATCACTGTGCTGGGATCTCCCACACCTGAATGTTGGGTGAGTCTCAGAATTAGAGAATACACCTTCCTCCCTGCGAACTCTAAAATGCATATTTATGCACCCGAGTGGACCACACTTTTCATGTGACTTGCAAGTAAATCTTTGCCATCCATAGGTACCACCACTCCTCCGATTCCAGATCAGTGGTATGAGCATCGGTCGTACCTTTGGCTTTGGATGGGCCTCCCTACCCTCACCACCCAGGAAATAAATTATCTGGGTACTCCAGGGCTAATCTTCAGGTTTTCTTTATCAAACAGAAGGCGGTGTCAAGACTTGTCATAGGTGGCTAAAACTGACCCATCACCCATGGTCTGACTGCATTGTAGGACAGTTCAGGTGATCTCTATACTATGTTTTAAAAATTTATCTCTATCTAAGATTTGTAATAACAACCAACTTCTACTTCACCCATGCCTTTGCCAAGCTCCATGCTATGGCAGATGCTACCAGCTGGGATACGGTGCTTGTCAAAGCTGCTTTTCAATCACTGTTTTCCTAAATACTCTCAGACTCTGTCACACATAACAAGTATGCTTCCTAGGGTACTGACTGCGGTCACCCACAGTGTGAATATGCAGTTATGTCCACACAAGGGCTTTTGCTTGTAAATATACTTTGATAGGATTTAAAAAAAAAAAAAAATCATAGCCCACTTTAATGTAGGTGTAACTTTCAAGTATTGAGCATGTCTAGCTGAATTTGGAAAGCATATAGAAAGTACTAAAAATTTCTTATTAAATGTTTTATGATGTACTTTTGGCTTCTTTAATAATTCACCTTTACAACGAAATAATTTGAATCTTTTTTTTTAAGTTAAAGAATAGTCTTCCTTTCAACTAAGATTCAGTGTTATTGCAATTTGAATCAGGATGTATTTATGGTTATCTTTAGCTTTTGAACATCACTCATTTTTATTTGACACTCAATGCAATGGCCAGAATAGGGGGGAAAAAAAGAAAACTGGAGTGAGAGGTAGGAAAAGAATTCACGTTTGTTGAAAGCCCAAACATCATAATTTATCAAGACCATAAAGAGTAGATTATTGTGCATTTTTCAGCTAAAAATGTGACTGCCTAGTGAGAATCTAAAAGTAGTGAAATAGTAAATTGTAAATAATGGTATCAGAAGATACAAGACAACTTTGCTAATAGATCATTGTTAATATATTTCAGGTGTAAACTAAATTCACATGGTATTTATTGCTTTTAAATCAGTCAGCACATTCCATGGAGTGCTGCAGATCTCTTTCTCCCCCGGCATAGGCTAGAAGAGCATACTTTTCCTCAGCATGGGTTATCTGAGAACTACAGCTACATATCTATTATCGTCATTCGTTTTTTTATTTCTTATTGTGAGTTGTCATGCACTTTGACATCCCATTGTCATTTTATGAAAGTAATCACCAGTCACTGTCTTTAACTAATTCTTAGGTATCAGAAAAGTTCATTTCCTGAAACGTAAAAGGAGGAGATTAATTTAAGTCCACTGCATGTATACAGAATGTTTTCTGTATGAATTCCACAGGCTTTGGATCAACTCCAAAGTAATAGTCTGTTTGTGCTTAAACGTGTGAGGTCCCATTGAATTCAATGGGCCTTCCATGGGTTGGACTGAGAATAGGATTCAATTGAGAATGGTCAGTTGAAGTTGAGGGTGATTTCTGTAACTTTCTACTTAATTATAGACGACACATATGAAAGTTATTACAGAATTTTGCAGAGGCTTGCTATACTGCTATTTTATTCACTCAGGCATCACTGTAACATTTTTCAACATTGCTTTGTTTTGCAAAAATTATTTAGCATCTTTCATCCCTGAGATCACAGCAGAAGCTTTTTAGATGCAAGTGCAATTGTTACAAGATCAAAATAAATTCTAATCACTGAGATCAGATCTACAAGCAGTAAAAACTGTTCCAGGTGAAAACATATCAATGACATGAAAAGTCTAAGTAGCCTCAGCCAAAATATTTGAAGTGGTAATAGACGCAGAACGTTTAGGAGATTAAATGACACTGTAATTTGGCACAAGAAGCAGGCAACTCTTCAGGTCATCTACGGCATAGCTGTAAGTCTGGATTTGAAGATGGGCTGAGGCCTGCAGCTCTCAAGTATTAATAAGGAGCCTGCACAACCAAGTCAGGAGAATAACTGATGTTCAGCTACTCTGAAGATCAGACACCACTACAGTGTATCATAAATTGTCCTACTGATATGAAATATCAGACCTGAATCTATGAGGCAGATGACCTCTGACTCAAGGCTCTAAATAGAATGTCAAAGGATACATACCCAGGATCATATGCTCAGAGTTGGCTAATACACATCAACCATGTATATGTGGAGATGCAAAGTCCAGTCTGTCTCTGCCAGAAATGCTACTTCTCAAAAAATTAGAAGTTGTGCCTTCTCCCATATTAATATCTCAATTAACAGTGAGTTTTATATTATGCTCCAGAGGACATTCATTAAAGGTTCCAAGTAATCATCACTTTTCATCTTGGGCCTAGAGATTTGATTTGGCTCATCTCTTCCAAGAGGAATTGAGGTAAACACTGTCACTGCACACACTTCATAAACTGCACATCTTCGCTACCCAGTTTGCATTGTTTCTAATTCTTTATGCTTCCTCCATGATATGCTATCCTTCACATCATATTATTTTCAAACCCAGTTCTTTTATATTTGCAGTTCCTACTATCCGGAAGGAAATAATAATTTGACTTCTTTATCCTCTTTTTTTTTTTTTTTTTACTTTCATGAGATGTTGCTAAAATTAAGCCAAACAACAGGAAGAATCTAACAACAAAAAGCAGAACATCATTCACTGCTGTTCTTGCCACTTGCCCTTCAAATGACTTATCCTATGTGAAACTTACAACTCAAAAGCAAAAAAACCCCAAACCTACAAGACATTAAAGAAGGTGCAGCAGATGTTCAAAGCTGCCTTTTTTGGTTTTATGTCTCAGTGTAAGAATATAAACAGTATTTAAAAATCTAAATATAAGACTTTATATGCATTTAAATACTCATGCATTCAGACTCATTACAGTTTAGCTGAAGGTATGTCTTTAGATGAGCTACATCAGCTACAGAAATTAAGTTTAGTGAGATTGGACTCAATCAATGCAGCAGGGACTCAGGGTTATTTTAGTAAAATTACATGTAAATTGATCTAAGACTACTTTCATTAAGATATTGCAGTGGGTTAAGTCAGTTTTAAACTCTGTATAATTAAGCCAATGTAATATATTGCCTGCAGGTACGCTTTTAGATGTCTGGGGAAAAATGTTAGATCAATAAAGTGTTGAACCAAAACAGAGTTTTATTATCTCTAAAACAGTTATGGTACAGACTTCTAAGGGAAGTCTACTGTGATAGAAAAGTTTGCCACATATTTACGTACATGTGTGTGTGTGTGTTCTGTGTGTGTCTTGCAAGTTCAGTCTCTTCATATCAACCCTTCGGAGCAATCTTGCCCAGATGCAGAAGCTGCTCAGAATTTCTATATATTTTTGTCAGTGCTCCCCCTCCAGTCCTGCTCTTCACTGTCCTGGGTCAGCAGCTTCCCTGGGCACAGGACACCTCTTGAGCCTGTGAAGTCCTCCAGCTCTTGCCTTCCTTCTATGTTGTTCCACAGCTTTTCTCTAGCTACATCTACACCATGAAGCACATGTTTTCCAGGACACACTCATAGTTTCTCATCCCACAGACTGGAGAGCTGGCAAGGCTCTTCAAACAGCTGGCAGCCCTTTGATAAGTTGGGGTTTTTTTATTCCCTGCAGAAATGAAAGGTGGGAATAGTGGATGGGTATTGGTTTGACCTCAACATAGAGCAGGATGTAGCTGCACCTCACAACTGGGATATAGAGGCTATTGCCTGTGAACAAAGACAGCCAGAAAAGAGAAAGTGACTCCTAAAAGGCCTCTGCATTTGATCTAAGCTGCAGTAGGAGCTGTGGTACAGGCTGTAAGTTGTTGATTTAGCTCATACCAGCTTGGGTGGGCAAGAATCAGTGCTGGATATCAATGCAGTCATAACGACCAGCTACGACCTTACTAATAAGCAGGATCGAGGCATGGACCCAACCTCTGCCCCGTGGCTGTCCATACTGTCCTACTGTCAGGCTAGTTCCTGGCAGAGTTTTGGCTTATGACAACTAGCACTCTAAAAAAAAAATCAATGTCCAGACAGAATGTGCAGGACAGCACTAGCCAGGTGTCATTCCCAACAGCAGAATCGACAAGGCCCCTGTGTGTTTCAAGAGGAAAGCATTTAGCCATGTGGAAGTGAGCCGCGCTGCGTCACTTGCCCTCAAGGCCAGAGAAAAGGTTGTGATCTGGTTTATTTTACCAGTATGGATGTAGCCAGGGATCTGACTTTGCTTGTAAAATAAATGTTGCCATTTGGATATAGTACACATGTAAACAGTTACGCCAAGTGACATGTAATAGAGTGGTAGAAAGGTTATTGTTTAGAGAAAGGTTTCAGTAGTCTGTGTGTGGGTTTAGTGCAAGGTGAGAGCAAATGAAGACAACTGATGAGCACAGCTAAAAGATTACATCATTGTCCTAAAGACTGGTCAATCTGTGTGAGCACTTATTGTAGCTCCTTCATCCAAAATAAAGAACTTAACCCTGCGAAAGACCAAAGAGAGTACACTTTAGTAGAGTCCTATGAAATTAGCATACTGTATTTGTTTTATTCATTAGTGCTGCATTATGTTTTTTCTATATATTATGTCACTCCAGTCCAAACAGTAATAAATATTGCTTTAATAGAGAAAGACTGAAAAGGGCAGGACCACATGATATCAGTCATTTGAAAAATCTAGATCAAAGCCCTCCACAGGATCCAATTTACTATTGTTCAGAGGAAGGAGTTTGGGAAAGAGAATTTGGGTTAAATTTGGCACTATTTCTGTCCTGTTAAGAAATGTTTGGTTTTACTTTCAGACTTCCCCTAAATCTGTACCTGTGCTTCTAAGTTTTTCCCAAACTTATTCACTCAATCCATTTTTAGGTTGTCCATCTAAATGGAGCCCTTTCATCACTCTACCAGCAAGACACTTTAAAAGTCTGGTCTAAAGCCATCCATCATAAGAAAGACTCCTATAGACTTCAGTGTGTTTGGAATTAGGCTGTAAATCTCACACGCTTTAAGTTGGAAACTGTTATTCATGACGTTTGGCAAAAGTGAGAAGTTTGTGAAGCTGATGCATTACATTCCAGATAGAATTTAGACTTACTTGAAATGGTGCAACGCAAAAACCATTGCATATCTTAGTCACAAAGTAATACATGAACATCAAGTGTTCAGATATCAGTTTGGGACTGTAGAGCAAGAAAACATCTCTCTGATTTTAAGAATGAACTGGCTCTGTTACTATCACTTCTGCTGTAGTTTTTTTAAAGTTACTGCCTGTGGACTAGTTGTTCTGTAGTACATCTCCTAGTTCTATGTAAGGATTAGATGCAATCAGGAAAAGATGTTTTAGTTTTAGGCAAATAGATAACACCAGTCTACCACAAAACCTTGTACCTTCCTATCATCAGTACTAGAGTTAAGAGTTATTTTTTTAAGAGACAAAAGCTTCTAAACAAGTTAAATGAAACAACAATATTATTATTTCATTTGGCTGATGCAATATGTTTAAAGTGATGATGACTTAAGGATGTAATTGTGGAAGAGCCCCACCTAACAGCATATAACAGTTATCACTTTATAGTTCCTATCAATGTCCGTTTAAAAAAAAAAGATCCTAGGTGCTCTAACACAAGACAGTGGGATTCTCCCCAAATGTATATTTGTACAGCAGAGAAATTATGCACAGATGTGATCTGATTCACATCCATCACAGCTTGCAAAGAACAGCAGGAAACAAAAGTGTTAACTGTGCAACTGGAGGAGCACAACAAAGTATTTATACTGTACTATGAAAGTGTTAGCTCAGGACGTAGCATAAATTGTAGTAAAGCATGGCAGGAAAAGGTGCCTGTAGGAAGAGATCTTTTGTATAGACATTGTGGGTGTCAAAGCACAGGGGGGGAAGCAGTGTCCCTTGGGATACATTTTTTCCTCCAAGGCACAAACAGAGGCTGGGTTAGCATTGGCACAAGGAGGGAAGCCAGCTGATCATAGCTGTTGTGTTACATCCCTCCCGACATAGGGAAAAGCAGTGACTCTGTCAGCATGGTGCTGTCAGGCCTGGAAAGGGCTCCGTCTTTCTGTCCTGGGTGTTTCCTTGCTAGCAAGGGTAGGCACTGCAGCTCTTCTAACTGTGGAAGCAAGCTTGACGTGTGTGGCAACATCAGAACAGGTTGGTTTGTTGTCCTGCTCCAAGCTGCAATGATCAAACACAGTGCTGCCTGTGAGCTACGGACAGCCCCCATGGTGACAGTATCTGCATGCCTTAGTGACCTTTTTGTGTTTCTTAGCCATTCCTTTCTCCAGCTCAGCCCCCTCCTAAATAAGTAGCCTCACTTTTCCCTACCAATTCCAGTTTTGCTACACACATACCCAAATGTGTAATTTCTGATATGAATTCCTAGGTTATCTTGGCCTTATGATATTACTGAGATGACCTCACAAGGTTCTGCTCCCCTAAAGGTCGCCAGCACTGCTTTCCAACTGCCCATGAAGTTTGCCCATTTCTCATATAAAACTCCCTCTTCAACCGCATGTGAAGTCCAGCTGCTCCTTACAGCACTATCGGTAACTTTTGTCAGCTTTTCACATCATTACTTGTCATATCCAGCAATTTCTCATGTCGGGTTCAATAGTTTCTCACGTCCTGTTGAGTGAGCTTAACCTCAGGCCAGGGCCTAATCAGTGATCTAGTCATCTGCTTGCAGCTCCAACAGGCTAAGACATGCAGTCACTGTTCCTCTAACAGCATCCATCTGTTCCTTCCCCCCAAGATTGCAGGGTGTTAACTTAGTTTAACTGTGCATTTTAATGATAAAAATAAAGAACAGACACACATAGACAGACCTGTTCTGATCTCAGGATGCAGGGTGAGGTAACCAGTGACCAATGCATTAAAAAGGACTGGGTTAAACATGAGGACAACTGGTGTTGCACCAGTAAACAATTAGAATTGCCTTTGGCATGCTCCCCCAGTCTTCCTACACAGGGTGATGATTTTAGGGGTGATACCCCAGAATAGTACACTGAATGTGACTGTAGAGTCTTATGGGCGTGTTCTTAGTTAAAGCTTGCCTGGGAATACTGCTGGAAATGAGGGGAAGACATTAATGTCTGGAATTATCTAAATAGTTTTAATTCAGTTCCTGGTAGACTGCAAGCTGTCTGCAAGAAAGCTGTCAAAACTAGCTCTTAACTCCTTTGAAGCAGCAAGGTGTGATGGATACAGACATTGAACTAACCTTTTCCATATAGACGCAATCTGCGAGAAGTTATAGATGAGGAAGACACTTTCATTGCCTTGACTTTCAGTGAAGATCAGAAACGTGTTTATGAGGGTGGCAATACTTTCCTGTGTTTCTGATCAGTAATGCTCCAATAAGTTCAAAACCACCGGCAAATCCAAAAATAAACAGGACAAACATGAGGTACTAGATGCAGCAATTGAATCTCTAAGAATAGCTACTGCTGCTGCTGGTGTTGGGTATGAACTGAAAAAGCGGGGGGGGGTGGAATATTTCTGGGAATATGACCAACATAAGAAATAACCATTCTTGGTGCTATAATTTTGTGCATTAGTGGACAGAAAGGCAATGCTGAAAATAAGAGACAACATTAGAGCAAATTCTTTTCCACACAAACGTGATGGACATGATTCATCATCAGAGACGTGAAATCTAAGAAAAGATGAATATAACATCTCTATTTCAGCTGGTTAGGAAATTATTTCTGCCTCCCCTCCAAAAAACACCAAAACCAATAACCCCCACCCCAAACAACATGGAAAAAGTGTTTTGATGCTTATTGACACTTTGCGGGTTCGTTCTTCTTTTCCCTTGTGAAAACACATTTCTGATTGAAACTGTACCTTCTCCTAGAATTCTGTGAACTGAAAATTTTTTTCCAATGCTCATGTGCTTAAAACTAGGTTCAGGCTCAAACTCTTCATTGAACTGGAGTTTAAAAGGGATACAAGAACATCTAGAATGTTCTAGAATGAGACTGCAGAGTGATGTTCTTCTATGGAACTAGTCCTTGTGCGCTCTAGCTGGGCTCTGGACAGTTGTGCTGATGCCAGGGGCTGGGAGGAGACGTGGGAGGAATCACATATTGATAAACTGATTCCAACTGTGCATAATCTTTCAAATCTTAGGTAAATCTCAGTGGGGATGTTTCCTGAGAAAGGGCTGCAGTCCTGGAATGCATTCTGCTGCTAAGCTATGCTTGTGTAAATGCAGAGAATATGGACAGGCTTCAATGGATTTGGCTGGGATTATGCTGCCAAATATGGAACAGAATCTATCCCAAAGTTACTCACGCCATTCAGGAAATAATAACAATCCATTGTATTTAAATAACTCCTTTCATCCAGAAAGAATTTACAATGTTTTGAAGAAAATACATATCATTCTCCAAAGTCATAATACAAGAGCTATTTAAAAAAAAAATAATAATGGAAAAAGTAACTGAATTCAGCTGGTGTTTCATTTTAGCCATAAAACACCATATGACTAAGTACAATAATAAAATGTCACGGATCCTGCTTATGAATACTAGCTTGTGGATAAATGAGGAAACAAAGCATTACCCTCAAAAATATCACACTTCTAGAATATAATACTATCTCTGTCTCTCATATTAAAATCACAAATAAAACTATTCAGGTGAATAGAAATAGCAAACCTACACAGAGGAAGGTAATGCTTGGATAATTTTGATATTTGATAAACATCACACCAGCAAATTTAAGCTTGATGATCTTTCATTGCAAAGTGTTTTGTAGTTTCACTCTATAGGTCTTTCATGCCTGGGAAGCTGCTGTCCAATGCATTACAATGGTGCCAACAAGGAATGTCTATGACGTTGCACCCCAGTGCTGGCTGCACTCAAATCTACAACACCCTTTGAAGTGCCTCTGGAAGAAAAGTTGGTTTGTGGGGAATTTTTTTGGTACTGTTTTCTAATGCAAAGCCTTCCACTCGGTATCCCTGAGTCGATAAACCTAGTGATCCAACAACTGGTCTGTCTGATGGTTCCCCTTTTCCAGGTAGACTTTCATCTTCTCAGATTCAGAACAACTTTTAATTGCGTGGTTCATGTCACAACTCTCAGGAAAGCAAAAACGTTTGTGCAGACAACATCTGGAACACCATTGGCAAAGACTGTTCATATGTTTTAACTTCAAGACATGAGACCATGGCTTAACATCATCCTTATGATGTCAGACCAAAGGACATTTACAGTAATTGTGATCTCAGTGTGTTGACACTGCCATCCTTTTTCTGTCATTAAATCTTAACTGGCTTAGTATAGAGGTACTTGCTGTAAACTTCCCTTTAGAACAACGAATCAGAACAGGTTCAATTTGACCATTCAGAGGCCTATCCATGAATTTATATTGGGGGGGGGGAACTCTACCTAGTATTCAGCATACATCAAACTTATTTTTTTAATCCAAACAATTTCAAAAGCTCTTTATACATTGATTCACCTACTGTGAAAGCTGAATCACTCTGTGAGACAGCCATATGCGTGAGACATGATCACTCTTCAGTTCAGTTATTTTGCTTAGACAAGCACATAGCCCCTAGCTCCTGCAGGCAAATATGTAAAAGGTCACAGCATTTCTCCAAGGAGCAGGTTTGAAGGTTATCATACTTGACTTTGTCAGGGTCAGATCTGGCAATAAATCATGCACAGAGGCCAGTGCGTTTTACTAAGCATAGCCAAAGAAGGCTTGAATGCCATTTTAAAACCATTTGAAAGTTGGTCATTCTGCTGAGACTTTTGCCAGTGAAAGTGAAAGATGGTACTAATTACAGGAGAGGATGTGTAGTATATGCACACTTGGTCAAATGGGAATGGCTTGAAACTCAAACTTGTCTCCCAGAAAAGCAGCCAGGCGATTATATTATTTTTTGGTCACAATCAGCTTCAGCTATACATGAGCCGTACATAACAATTGCAGCCTGTTACTGTATTTCACAGCTTTTCTCTTAAGGACAGCTAAACTTCAAGCTTACCCAGGCAGATGTTGTAAGAAAGGCTAAGGTGCAGGAAGGGAGGGGAGTGAGAAGACAGCTGCTTACTTAGGGCCAAGACGTTGTTTCTACAGTTGATTAGGATTTAGATTTGGGGGGTGTTGGTGCCATGCTGTTACATTTCTCTGTACTTGCTAGTCTCTCATCAGACTGTGACCAAGCAAAGACATAATGAAAGAATAACCAAGTACAAAAACTAGTGCTAGTAGTTCAGTAGCATGCTGTTATAGTTTATATCGCAACAGCACTCAGATTTTTTCCCAGAGATAGGCCCATGTTTCTAAGCAGAATAAAAATACACGAGGGCCTCTCGAAACACCAGGCTATATATGCAGTTACAGCCAGAATTCCCAAATCGTTTCCAAAATTTGATAAAAAACACCCCCAACCTCCACTTTTAATAAATTCAAAGAACAGAAATTTAGTAATAAGGTTGTATATATTACTTCTGTTTCCAAGCATCAGAGGGTAGGTCAGGTCAAAATGGGAACTCACAAGTGACTGGTGAACCTTAACATTAGTGAGTGATGGACCTTAACATTGTGCATGCACCACTACATTGGCTGTAGTGACATAGGCATAGACTAAGCAGTAGAAGCAGGAAAATCTATGCAAAGAGCAGTTGGTGACATGAAGATGGCTCAGTGCAGTGACCAGAGTGACAGAGCTACACTTGGAAGTTGGCACTTTTCTGAGAAAGTATCATACATAAAAAAAATATAGAGGGTTTTTTTACATTTCATTGGTAAAACCATAAGGAAGTAAGAGCTTCTGAGTGCTCAGACTGCTTCAAAAATCATGCTACTGATTTTTGAATACCTAATTCCTAAAGCAAGTTTTTCTCCCACAGGCAAACTTGTACTCTGTTGTCTGATTGTTTTTCTTTCCTGAACAAGCCTGTAAACTCTTTCTAGCTGGAAATGTGAGGTTCTTTGCTCATTAATAAAAGCATCGAGCACTGTACAGATGCTCAGTACCATTAGGCATTGATAAACTCCTTTTGCAATTTGGTCCTGATCTTGAGGTAGGTTTCCTGATCACAGCTGACCAGATCTATCACAAATATTGATAAAAAATACGGTGACTGTTTTACAGTGTGGATCTCAATAGCATCCTTTTCCTCAGGTTCATTCCCCAGCTCCAAATATATCTAGCAAGTGATTTGCATTTATGCCCAAGCTAAACAAAAACAAAGCTAATTTGATAAACTGGCCACGGTTCTTTCAGCACCCAAACAACCTAATGCTACATGCCACAACTTAACTGAAAAAGTACTGAATATTGCATCTTCCAGGTTCCCAGCCCAGTTCTCATACAACTGAGAGCATAATACAGAGTTTCTTACCATTTCTGAGAATGCCAATTTTCTGTAGTCTGCCCCAAAACATCACCTGTTACAATCAAATGAGCTGCTTCTTCCTTTATCTAAGGGATTTTTTTTTTTAAAGTCTCTATTGTTACCAATGACCAGTCAATTAAATAATCTGCAGAATTAATCACTGAATAAAAGACAAGTAGTTCTGAAGGAAATTACCTCTTCCCTCACCCTGCCCATTTATTAATTCTGATTAATTATGCATTTGTCCTAGTGAAAGTAGAGCAGAAAAGACTTGTTTGAAGATGCAGAGAGTGTTATGTTCATGAACACACCATGTTCAAGATATGGAGCATGTCTCTCCATATTCCTATCTTTACCATCTTTGTGCTCATTTATCCCCCATTAAAAAGTTATTTTTATTTGACATACTACAGTTTAACAATATGCATATAAACGCCTCACAAAATTATTATAATTGTCACAGAAAGGAGTCTTTTAGCCAACTCAAGGCTTGCAGGGCCATGTTTTAGCAGCCGACAGCCTCAGGACCAAACAAAACACACAAGCAAGGAAGTGCTTGAAACCAAACAAATCTTGTCTAGCTCTCACTCTTTTTCCCCACTTTCCTTCCTCATCCAAGCTCAGGCAGCTCCACAGACAACTTGGGTCACATAGCTGCTAGTGGACAACTTAAGCATTCAACTATACTGAATCTTAGTGGAGTCAGTCCTTCTGCTAAACAAGCCTAAAGCAGCATTCCTGCCAGGGCCTCAGCTGAGACCGTGCTAGAATGAGTGATGCAAAGAGATGCAAATTGGTTTTCAGTCCTGCAGACCAGGCATTTGAATCTTAATGTAGAGTACAGGTGAAAATATTTACAATAACCTCATCCCAGCAGTATTTTTTTCCACAGAACAGTTTGTATTATTTATTACTTTCTGCCCAGAGAAATATCAAGTCCCAAGTAAAAGATCTCAGAAATGGGAGTATACAGCTAGACTCTTGGCAACTTAATGCTATTAGGGTTACATTCATCTCAGTGCAGACCGTCAGGCACGGGTCAAAGTCATCTTAGAGCTTCTCTTGAAAAGAAATCTCAAGTTCCACTTGTTCATAACAATCACATGTAACATTGATAAAACCTAAGTACAAACTTGGAGTCTTAAATGTAAGCAGGACTTCAGTGGTAGTTCCTGGACTCTCTCCATAGATGTGATTTTTATCTTTATTTTCTACTACATAGCAGCACTTGCAATCAGCATTTTCAACACATTTTGCAGGGTCACTGAAGGAACAAAAACTATCATTCAGTGCCCAAAGCAACAGCTAGGAATAGATGAACAATACCTAGAAACACCTAGCAGATATCACTGTTCCGTTTTGTCTCATTTCTGTTGATGCTTTTAATGTAAATACATAAGGCTCAGGAACGTTTTGTTTTTTCCGTACATATTCCTTCCTTCATTGTGGCAGATTGACTGTGAAAGGCATATCTGAACAAAAATACAGACAAGGTTGGCAACAACTCCTGAAAGAGCTTAATGTAGTCTATTGCACCCCCATTCATTCAAAAATTAAGCAGTGCCCCCCAACTTTTCCATTTCTTAAGCTAATACACTAAAGAAATGCTGTTAATCATTGATATCTTGTATTTCTTCTGCATGACCAGAATAAGAACCAGGATATACATCTGATAGGCTCCAGACAGGAATTTGAATACCCTTTCTTCAGCGAGGAGTCAAAAGCAGAGCAGAAGGAATTTGGTATTTAGATCAATGGAAATACCACATGGAGAGGCAAAAGTACTTATGNGGCACAGTCCTGAAATACGGTTCACAGCATAACAAATGGGTACTGACATGCAAGATCTTGTGAAAAGCTGAAGCTGCTCCAAGTGTAGTTCCCCTGTCTAAAAGGAGGGTTACACAGAAAAAGTAATCTGAGTTTTTATTTTCAACAAAATATTTCAGCAGGAAATTTTGATAAAAATCATAATATGTTAGAGGTTCTCTTCCTTCCCATGTTCTTGGAGAAAGAAATGTCCTAAGATCTGAAGCTGGTGAAAGGCAGAATTTTTTTTACACAGATTTTATGAACACCGGGGAAGTTCTGAAAAGCTAAAGTGAAAAAACCTAAAGCTTGTATGCATGGCAATATAGGAACATCCAAGACAGTTAATTCTGTTTTTTTTGTGTGGAGGGAAAAAAAAACCAAACCCCCAAAATAATCCATAAAGAAATAAAGTGAAGATCTTTTAAATAAAAGATGTAAGACAAGCACAAGAAGAAATACAAGCTATTCAACTAGGCCTATTAGCAGGATTAAACTGACTAAAATCAGTTATCTGTTGAGTGAGACACAAACTGCTTGATGTGAATTTCTTAATAGATACTGTCAGAAAACAGATTTCATTATTGTAGTGCTCTATTTTAAATGATGGCTGTACATGCTGACATATGGTCTCAAGCAACTCCATTAAACAAAATGAAGGAGAACTTATTCCAGTAATAGAATTAACTGATATGGCATCCACTATAATGTATTGACTGTCTGCAGTTGAAAGGATACGTATTTGGCTTTATTAATTTTACTGATCCTACTGTTAGATAGCCTGTTTTCCCACTGGGTCCAGAGCAAAGAGTTAGAGCCTGCTATAGCAATGAAGTACTACTTTGGCTTTATAAAGTAGGCAAACACTCCAAGGAACTCTCATGTACTCTAATGCTGAGCATTGCACACCTCCAATTTGTACTCCCTTTTTCTTCAAATATCCATTTCTTCCAAGTTAGTACCCAATACATGAATGAGAAAGTACCTCAGAACGGTGTTTGGAGCAGCCTGTACAGCAGAAAATTACTGGGAAGGCACCAAAAGCCAAAAACCAGAAAGATGTCATTCCAGGTACTTCAGCATCCATTTTTAGTCAGAAGGCACAGCACCCATCTCTTTCTTAAAGTGCTTTCTCCCTGCCAGCCCTTGCATAGCTGAAACAAAGATGGTACAGGCAAGCTTTAACATGCTGTAGTTAGAATACCCAAGTACTGGGAACTCATGCACAAATCTCTTAGGCCTAAGTCCCGAAGTTCAAAATGGCAAATTTTGCAGTCACTAAGCTACAATCTCAACGCTCCATCCTGACAACGTTTGACTTCACACAATACTTTTTCATTTTCATAATCTGAAGTCCCACTCCCTGAAATAGATACCAGTGCAAGATCATCCAGTCATGACAGTGACAGTGAACTACCTATATCAAAACAGAATCCTTTATTTATAGTCTGAGACAGTTTAACAAATTTACTGATAAACTAGGAAAACATCAATAATAACCAGTGACAGCTCTGTGCTTATCACAAGTAAGTGCTTGCTACAATAGGACAGTTGCTTCTACTTACTCAAGAGATATAAGGTAGGACTTTGAAGTTGGATTTTCGTCAAGTCTTTTGCAGAGGCAAAACTGTATTTGGAAGTTGGCATCAATGGAAAAAAGCAGCACATAACTCAAACCTGGGGCAAAGATTTATTTCTAGTCGCCAACTGAGATCATGAAACGAAGGAAGAGAATTAGCTCAAAAAACCCCACCAGTCTAGATACTAAGACATTAAGAGTGCTGGCTTGCAGCTGCCTAAGGTAAAGGTCAGGAATGAGGCTAAGCCTAACAACAGTGAATATATTTATGAGTATATTCAATCATATATGATATGATTGATATCTAATGCAATATCTCCCCTTTACTAGCCCACCAACAAATTCTATGGAGCTCTGAAAGTACACACCTTCTTTGAAGCAATTTTGTTAGGTTTCATCGCTGCAAAGCTGTTTGAGGGTATTTAAGTATTTGAGGTCAGATTTACTCTGCTACATACAGGGATATTGGAACTTGCTTGCTTTCTTTTAGGGAAGGAGAGGGGGAAAAAAGGGAAGTCCTATGACGCAAATAGT
>WEKW01027073.1:51100-77015 GCA_013389905.1 Sula dactylatra
ACTAAAATCCTGAGGAAGCAGCAGTAGGTCCCTGTTGTCTACCTTTTAATCCCTAGTTTTCTCTAAGAACATCTTTTTCTAAAGCAGCCTGTTTTTCTTTATTCCTCATCACAGAGAAAATTTGAGATATCCTGTTCATCTGATTGTGAGAAGCAGGGAAGTCTGCAGTAGTGCTTACTCCAGATGAGATGTAAGTATTAGACAACCTCTGATCACACCGTTGAAGTTGAAGGAACTTATGAAGATTCTTTCGTCAGTCCAGGCATTTGATATGTGCTATACAAGGCAATTAACTAAATCAGATCTCATTAGGACAAGACAAGATATCATGAACTACAAGACTTCAAAAAAGTTGTCCTTATTTCATCTCTGCTGTTCATCTTCAGTTGCCTGGTTACATTCTGTAGCGTGTTTTGGCCTAGCGTTGAGTAGAAGAGACAGTGCCATAGATCTAGCACACATAGCAATTCCGTTGCATTTCCACCCTTGACTTCAATCAGGTTGTTCACTCAGAGCTTAACTGTGGTGTTGGTTCACTTTGTTGAATAGTCTGAGACACACACCTTGTCTCTGCAGAAGAATCTTCTGATCTCCTGGTGGCAAGTGAAAGGCTTTATTAAGTTCCAGTAGAGACTGGGTAGAGCCTATTGTCACAATATTTTGCAAAAACTGATAGCTACTTAAATCATTTAGTATCAGGAAATCCCATAGATTTTTTTAAAATCATTTGCAGTGCAGTTTTTGCTTTCCCTGTCTTTAATCCAGGAGAACCTGAAAGAGCTGACTGAATACAGAGCACTTACTTCATTTTCAAGTGAATGAAAGAAGCAGGTGTTAGCAGCCCTGATACCCACAAGTTCTAAAATTTAGTTCATTCCCTCCAGAAGTTCAGTTTAGGAATCAATCAGGCCTCATTGATTTCCTGGGGCAGGGGGCACAGAAGACTAGGGAACATGCATAGACTTGAGTTATACAGCTCCAGCAAAGCCTCACCTATTAATTGAAAGGGGCAACTTATTTCTCCTGGGGAGGAGGCAAATAAATTAAAATCAAGGCATTAATTAGGACATTATGTAATCTTTACAAATGCCTGCACTCCTTAAGACAGTTTCCAAACTCCTGAATAGATGGGAAGTTGCAATATGTAATAAAGATTATACAGGCTTTAAGTATGTGCAACTCTACTGTCTTTTTTCCAGTAGCCCTTACTAAAGTCTGGCAGCTAGTAAGCTTAAGGCTGTGTAATAACTACAAGAGCTGCTGCTTTTAGGGAAGATTATGATAAAGTAGTCTTTTCTCGTTACCAGCTTCAAAATTTGGAGGACACCGTCTGGTCTGTCATCTCAAACAAGACCAGCAACAGTGGCTTGGAGCCACTTGGAAGAAGGCTGATGACTGAGGTTTTAGATACTCTTACTGAAAGTTGTAAGGTGTAGCAGTACTTACATGACAGCAGAGAACACAGAAGTGAGAAAGCCAGCAAGCAGAAGGAACACAAGAACACTTAGAATCGATGTAATGACAATCATGTCTCCACTCCTTCGACCAGGCCAGGTATCAATTTTCAAGGGAAGTTTAACTAGAAAAGCATGGAAGAATGTTCCTATTTTTGACCATGAACATGCCCAGCAAACAGGAGAAAGCTAGTGATTTAGGAGAGGCAAACTGGTTATGTCTGTACCAGAAGTCTTAAATGATTTACAGGAAACAGGTTTAAGACTCAATGTGAGCATTTGGAGTTTATAAGCTTTCCTCAGCAGATTTGCCAGTGTGACAAGTATCTGTATTAATGAGAAATGTCAACAGCAACAGATACCATGACATGCATCAGATCTGAAGCCACATGTACAAACTTTATCTTTACCAAAAGAATTGTTTTGAAGTACACAAAAGAAGTAGAATAGTATTCCATATTTAAGTCTGCTACTCCAATATTGAAAGGCTGACAAAACTGTTAAAACTGTAGGAAAGGACTAGGTGTTTCTCATAGAGCAATAGTGTCCTAAGGCAAGCACAGCTACTCAGAAGACCTGAGCAAAGCCACAGACTTACCTCTTCTGGTTTTGATTGGATCAGACCAGAGAGTTTGGTCTTTCATGATACCTTCAGTGCTATCTAGCAACACGTATTTAAACCTGTGGGGAGAAAGTGTTAAACTGGGTATTTCAAATTTGAGCTTCCTTACTAGCATTTTTAAGCTACTGGATTAGCTGGTCAGACTTTAGGTTTTGTCAAAGCAGTAGTTGGAGACAGTCAAAGGTAACTGACTATTTCCAGAGACCTTATAAAAAACAAATAGAATTAATCATGGAAAAGCATTCTGTGCTATGTCATACACAGTTTGCACTTTGATCTTGTGAGCCTTGGCAGATGATAGCTTTCCAGCAACAGTTTTTCCCAGCTTGCTATTCCCTGTTGTGAAGGGCCTCATTATTTAGGACAGCAAGTGGTTTTGATTTTCATATGGAAGTTGAAGATTTTTTTCCAACAATAGAGATCTTTGGCACTTTCCCTGCTAGAGGAGAGCATTGAAGAGACTGGCCAACATCAGATTTGGCAAAGAAATTAAGTTTCCATTCCACAATATTTTGAGTTTTCAGAAATGTCCTGAAGAGACAAAAGAGGCAAGATGGTTTTTGCAAATCCAGGAGTCCATGGTATTTTGTTTCAGAAGCATATTAGGTCTCCACAGCAGATATGGCTCCATGTGACTGCCATTTTTACAACAGCTTTTAAATAGCTGGCAACAGTAGAACAAGTGTTTCGGGTAACAGCTGTCAGGGTGCCTGACTTCCCCAGATGGCCAGCTTCCCCAGACAACAGGGGTCAGACAAGCCTCCAAGCCACCTGGCCCTCACTGTGAAGTCTCCAGTAACATTAGGGGCTTCCTGGAGCTGGAGAACAAGGAGGGCTTTGGCTCCCCAGAATCCCATCAAAACAAAGCAAGCAGAGCCAGATCCGTGTCTGCAATCTGGCAAAATCACCTAACACAAAATACATGGTGAATAATTTCAACATGATTTTCCAGTCAAAATCCTTTTGTACCAGCAGTTTCTAATCAGATGCTGTCACTGGATTACCTACTCCAACATAGGTATAGATCCAGCAGTTCACACATGAATTTTTCTACTAATCCATGAATTTAACCTGATAGAGCTCACCACTGCTAGGGCACCATAAAGCACCATCTGCAGGGTGCTAGACCAAAGCCAAGCCATCTTCATAACTACCCTTGCAACAGAGCATTTCAGTTCAGGACTGGTAATTCACATTGTACCAGTACAAAGGAACATTACAGACTCAAAGTTGCTTCCTATTGTGTTTTAAAAGCAGCAGTCACCTTATAAGAAATAAGAATTATACCTGTATGTTGTGTCTGGGGCAAGAGGTGGGTTACAGACTGCTAAGAAGTTTGGATCATACAAACAAGTCCCATCATCCCCAACTCTGAAGAGGTATTGTTTCAGGACATCAGAAACTTTGCTGACATCTCCTACATCAGCAAGTCTGGGAGGCGATGCACAATTGGGTACATTGAACAAGGCAGCCTTGTAAGGTCCAAGTTGCCCCCCGCTTGTTTTTTGGAAGGTGCTGTCAAGTGGTTTGCTGCTGTTGTCAGTCACCAGGGAGCTTATTGCACTTGCTGCAAGAGAGATGATTTTTAACAAGGCTGTTAGAACTAATTCAGCCCTTTCCATTCACCCTGTATTTACTTGACAACTTGCTTTTCTACCCCAAAACACTCAAAAGGGAATCCAAAAATCTGCTACCAGTTTGGCTGTGTAGCGATCCTATCCCTTCCTCCTTATTTGTTGATGAAACTCTTCACACTTGTCCCTCAGAAACTGTGAAGGATTCACAGCATATCTCAGAGCAATACTTTTTAGTATCCACCCTCCCCAAATTCCTCTTTTCCAAGGAGAATCTGATGGAGTAGGGAGGAGGGTGGCAAAGGCTGCTCTTGCCCCATGCCACGCATGGCTCCAATAAACATCCAGTAAATCCTGCCATTTCAGATTTGATACTATAGCGCCAAGGCAGAGATCTTATAGCGTCACAACTCTCACCTCTCCTGTAGCAGAAACCCTTAGACCTCTGGTCATGCAGCAACTGGACTTCACAGAACCACACAGTATGCAGACCACTGTGTAGGGGCTGCATGAACAGATGCAGGATCTGCATTTCTGGCCAGCCAGGCATGACACTGCTTCCAGACAGCTTTCTGCCTCAGAAAGCCTGGAAGTCCTCACAGCTTCAAGCAAAGTGTGAATCTGCTCCCAGCCCTACAGCATAGTTTGGAAGCCCAGTTGCAGCTCTCGAACCTTTCCTGCTGCAAAGCCAAGACACAGGTCCCAAGAGATGCTCCCAAGTTCTGCAACTGGGAGTTAAATTTTTTTTGGAGCCCCCTTCAGCTGTTCAGTGCTGTCAGCAGCAAATGAATGCCAGTTTTTCCAAAGCTGTAGTACATTGGGAACAACTTCAGTTTTGAAGCATTCTCCTGTGCTCCAGAGTTCTTGCAACAGCTTGGTCATGAGAAGCAAAATTAAACCTGTTTTAAAAGGGAAAAGTTTCTAGCACAGGTTAGAACTACAACTTCAGGGGCAGTGCTCAAGTTAGTTGAGCTCTGACACCCCTCTCTTTAATGGGAGCCAATAACAACTAAAGCAAATACTAGCCAAGACATGCTCTGTTCTTAGGCTTGCTTCCCCAAATTGTAATACTTCTCACAGCTAGGTCTTCCTGCTCTCCCAGTCTCCACTTCAATAACTCTTAGCCTGACTCTGATGAGCAAGTAAGAGCTGATGCCTAAGCAAGTTTGCTTTGTGGGCTTTTTTTGTTGGGTTTTGTTTATTTTTTTTAAACTTTACTAGGTAGATCAAGTCTGATAGTGACATTAACAAGAATAGAGCTAGAAGTTACATTACTTCAGAAATTTGCTAAACCCTCAGTTTTGTAGTACACTTAAGGCATTTCCTTACCAGCAGAGCTGAACATAAGGTGTTAAGAAAATTAAATTCTCTTAAATTTTTCTGTCTCCCTGCTCCAGGAGGTGTCCAAGGGTGAGCCAATGTGCTTTGCTGCAGACCAGAGACAAATCCAAACAAAATTCCTCCCAGTCTGCCAACTAACAAGTTTGCATTTGATTGTCTTAAAAGCAGCAGAAGAGATTTCTCTGTATATAACCCCTTTTCTAGACATCCACCCGTCTGTGTAAGAAGCTTTTGCTATAGAATCTGCAGAAGACAGGGTGGTTGATGTAATTCCTGACACAAAACATCATATTTGCAGGTATAACTAGGTATCAGTAGCCTTTTATATAATTATAATGCACTTATAGTCTGTTTCAGACATATAAAGATGTGCACTTCAGTCATGGGATGTGTCTCAGAAGGCTGTGCATTCACAATTGTCTACGTTAGCTGTGTGGGATGGTGTCTCTGGTTACGGCTTCTACCCATCCAAGGCCACCTCCTTCCACCCTGTCCAAAGTGGCAACAATCAGCAGTGGAAGTTTTAGACCATTTTGCCTGTTGGCCAATTTCTCTACTTCCCCACTCAAGATCTCTTCTGTGTGCCTCTTAGAAAAGGAGGCTGCATACAGCCTTCGGGGGAGAAGGCAGGATATAAGGAAGCCATTTATTTCTGTCAGCTTACAGAGTAGCCCTAGCTGGCATTCAAAACAGTCTGCCAGAGCAGCAGGGAACAAAGAAGGCAGCTCTTGGTCACTGCCAGCAATGTTTCATTGCCAAGCAGTTATGAAACTCATTTTATGAATGAACCTGTGGGCCAGGCATCTTTGACCACAAGT
Source organism: Sula dactylatra (assembly GCA_013389905.1). Lineage (NCBI taxonomy): Eukaryota > Metazoa > Chordata > Aves > Suliformes > Sulidae > Sula > Sula dactylatra. Next base: position 56,910 of record WEKW01027073.1, read on the forward strand.
CTAGCATGACTTGCCTTTGTCTACAAAAAAAAAAAAAATCCCAGTGTAGGCCTTGCAAGGGCTGGCTACCCTAACTATGAAGCAAACAGCAGCAGTTACCCAGTTTCTTTCAGCAGGTTTTCTTAGGGGAATTCAAGCTTTTACACAAAGCATTCGTGTTTAGTCGAAGATAAGGTATCGGACCATGGACCACTTGGTTTCATTGGCAAGATTTGGGCACATGTTTATAGCTGATAGTGCTGCTCCACACCTACTGGGAGTCAGCTAGCACAGCACTGACACTTGCTATCATCAGCCCCATTGAAATACTATGGTTATTTATAGTATTTTTTATAATATAATATAGTTTATAATACCCTGGAGAAAAGTGAGACCCGAGGCTCAGCTGATACACAGCTTACAGCTACAGATTTTTCTCTTTTCCCCCATTCAGAACCACTCCCATCAAATTGTGAAGAATTGCATGTAACGGCCACATCATATGGTTACCTTCCAGAAAGGCGTAATGTTGGATACTCACCTGATTCCTTCATTGCATACAAGTAGATGACATAAGATTTATTTGGACACAGTGAGCTGTCAAACATACAGAAAGGTTTTTCTAGAGTAACTGTAGTGAGAGTGGGATTATTTGTAGCAAGCTTAGGGGCTGCAATCTGAGGCTTCAGGCTTTGATCTAGAAGAGAAATTTAACAAAAGAGTGTCTGAAAAATCTTCCTCCTCTCCCCCTGCAAGCTCTGACTCAAAAGGGAGGATCTGGCAGTACTAACAAACAACATTAAAACTTAAAAGGGGGATGCGAACTGCAGCTGAGCAGGAAACAGCCTACCTGTCCTGTGAAAGCTTGAAAGTTAGGGGTTTTGCTTTAATGCAAAATGGGGAATACAAGGATTTGGGGAGGGAAGTAAGAGATGTTGCTCCTCAAACATACTGGTTGCATCACCTCAGAAGGACAAAGCAAAGCCTCATTATAGGAGAGACTTGAACCTCTGCCTTTAGGGTGCCCCATACAGCCTCCCCCCTCCAGCAGCAGCACCAGAAGAAGTACAGTCAGTTCTTGAATCTTAATAAGGTTTTTAAGACCAGGCTCGTTAACATACAGAGTGAGGTATTTAGCAGAGAGGAGAGTGGGAGTTTTAGTTTTTAGTGAGAGAGACCCTAGAAAGAACAAGTGGTATTAGAATAAAGTTTATATCAGACACATCCCCACTCCCCACACAAGTTCTTCCCATCTCCAGTCTCCTGGGGAAGTTTAACTAAAAATGAAGAGAGAGATTCTACAGCTCCTCCTCCTCCTTCCCAGCCTAGCTGCAGTAGAGACACTTTAACAATCTTCCAACAGAATATTTGTTTGAGGCCCCTAAACTCTTCTCCCAATACAGATCCTAGTGCAGAAAGCTGACACCCAAGACAAAACAAAAAAACATATGAGAAACAGAAAGGAAAGAGATACAAAGAGAAGAGAAACAAAAAAGGACAAGAGGCTGCAGATAGATGCCTCTTACCTGCACACAGCTGTTCCAAGCAGCAAAAGGCTAATACAACCCAAAGGCTGCACATGCTTGAGCCCTCTGAGCCCTCCAGAAACCTGCCACAAAAGGAAAAACAATGCTGGGAGGCAGCCCCCACTGAAGAGCTCCCACATCCACTCCCTCCCTGAAATCAACCACACCTGCTCCTTTCCACCAGGTCCCTGTGGTTAAGAGCTGCTCACCCACTCAGCACCTCCCTATATGCTTATTGCCCCTCCTGCTCAGGTGTCACCAACCTTCCCCCTCAGCTATTGTTTGCTCCCAGGTGAGGAAGCTTGTTGCACTTTTGATTTCCACCTGTTACTGGGCACCAGTATAGCTATCAGCAGTGCCAGGAGTGTAAAGAGAGTTTTTTCCCACTTATGTCATTGATAGGTGGCTCTTTTCTTTACCTTCTTCTGTCTAAAAATTTTTGAAATCTCCCACATAGGGAAAATTTGGAACTGAATATCTGAACCCTGCATCCAGTCTGCATCATGGATGGTTCTGATTCAGAGCTGTAAATTTGGGCAGCCTTAACAGAGGTTACAATTGCCTTCTGAATTGTGTTTCCTGGGTTACATCCTGAAAAACATAAGCCTTCTGCTTCTGGTTAACCCTAATGGGATTCAGGACAACTACATGAAGAGGAAACCACTGGGAAATCTCAATCTGACCTGTTGTACCAAATTGTTCAGCTGAGAATATTCTTGATGAGTAATTGCTATTACAAATGGTCTATTACATAACAGCTCAGGTTACAAAATTATTAATCACCCACTTAAAATAGGCTGAGGGGAAACAATAAGTATCAGCAAGATTTTACAGAATTAATGGGGCTAACATGGTGTCACTGCAGCAACTCCAGATTTACACTAATACCACTACAGTTACATTACCAAAACCATCTCCTTTATGGATATGCCTTGGGCCCCAGAAATCTGTTTGAAATGTATAATCAAATAATTATAATGCAATTTCCTCCCCATATGTGTCTCATTTTGTTTCAGATTCTGCATGTCATCTCCAGTGTGTTTGGTTTAACTTTTTTCTCCCACTACTTTTGAGGGAGAATATTGAATACAGGAGTTACCCTAGATTTACACTGCTATAGAATAAGAATGAGTTGTATTGTTCCTTCTTGCCCTACAATGCACTCAGCCTGTGCTCACATAAATATTCAGGTAAATCAGATTAAGCCAGAAAAGATCTTACTCTTCTGTCTTTTATTCCCAGGAATTTGATTTTTAATGTTTATAGTAGGGTGGTTAGTTGTACAACCTTGGTACTGATTTGCTCAAGAGTGTTTTTATCCCTTGAAGCAATATAATAATGCACAAAAACTGTAAAGTTTCTGTCTCCACAGTAAAAGCAGAACTTAAGAACAACAAGATCTCTTTCTCTATCATAAAATCAATACTTTCTCCAAACAACTATTCCTGTAAAATCAGATCCTGAATTCTTTAGACAGATAACCCTTCCAGAGCAATCAGCAGTGGCTTTTTTTTCCCCTTAGACATAAAATAGACACATTATTTGCCTAATTAAAAAAAAAAAATTAGACACCAGAACATACTCAATGGCAGAGAAAAAGAAATATTCTATTTCATGGCATGCAAGCCACTTGCATGTGCTGCAGGATACTCTTCCAAGTTTTATAAGAAAGCGCTGCTCCCCCATTCACTTTCTAAAGCATCAAAACAGACAGCAGAAAAGAATATAAATTTTAAAAATCAACAGATTAAGGCCCAGAATCACAATAAAATTTTTGATTTAAATGTAGCAATTTATTTTTTTTTTGATTCACAACCATCAAGCAATAAAGTCAGCACTTATTACTCAGGCAAAACTCTGCATGACCTTCTTGGAGCCTTGCCCGGATGAAGAGTCTGGCAAACTGCTCCGTGGGCTACAGTCATGCAAACTGTTACTCAGGTGATTACTTTTACAACATCCAGGAGTATGTCAGTAGAGCTGCTCATCACAGAAAGTTAATCACCTTTCAAAGTGGTTACAGGATGACAGTTTTAGCCATTATTTTTCATGAGGCTATTTTTTTAATCTACCATGATTTAGTCGAGTACAACGCCATCTTGTGCTCTGGTGGAATTCACCAGCCGCAATAAGGGGGGAAAACATTGCCCGTGTCACGAGATTTTAAAATTGTTGGGTTTGTTCCATACTCAGAAGAATCTCAAACAAAGGTAGAAAATTAACATGACAGTAAACTCTCTCAGCTCCATCTGTGCTGGCAGATGCGTCCTAAATTAGGATCAGATATCATCCTTGCTTACACCCATGTAAATCCATATTAACTCCACTGAAGTCAGGGGAGCTGGTCTGCATTTAAAGGATGTTACCATGAACAAACTTAACCTCAGTATAATTACAGAGTTCCTTAAAGGAAGCGCAAGAGAAGACATCCGTGTAAATTCCTGTATCTTTGTTTAAGCAACAATGCCAATTTTCTTGCTCTCTGTCACCTTGTAGGCAATTCTGGAATAATTCATAGAAGCCTCCAGAGTCAGTTTGGGTTGATCGCTCCGTGAGAACAAACCTTGCCTGTAGCCCTGGCTTTCCAGGGCTGTGTGAAACTTGTGTTTGGGGAGGAAGGGGCCTGAAGTCCCCAAAGGTCATGAGATGTATGCAACCCTCCAGGATATGAAGTCCAAACATTCTTTATGAGCTTGGCTGTGGGCATAGTGGAGATAATTCCCCATAATCTGCTGTGCTCCATCTCTCTGATCCACTGCATGGGCTAAAATTTATGGGCAGCTTGCAAGCCCAGCTCCATGTAGAGAACATCACCGTGTTTAAAAAAGAGATTAAAAAAAATGGTGGTGACATCTACCAGTCAAGACGGTAATTCAAAGGGTGACAAAGAAAAATAGAACATAGAATCCTTTTTAAAGTACTTTGATGATCCTCAATAGTTATATGCATAGCTATTATTAGCTTGTAATTTCCTGCAGATATCCTGGTGGGTGTAGCTCTTGGAGAAGCCGAAAGAGTAGGAGAGAAATGCCTTTGTGAATTAATTTTTTAAAAAGTATTCCATGAATATGGGAGTTCTGGAAGCAAATGCAGAGATGGTTAAAAAAAATTTGATAAAACGGATGATCAGGGTTAAGGAGGGTGGTGAAGAGCTGACACAGTTAAAAAATAGGAAGTAGAGAGGTATAGCATTTCTAAAATATTGTGAAAGCGAGGACAAGTTGGAATGAGAAACAATGGAAAAGTTTTTCCTTTTGTCCAGACACTGTACTACAGACATGGTCTGGCAGGATCTTTAACCACCTCTACTGCTCAGCCATATGCATCATCTGGTCTGCAGAGGTGAACCACAAGGGAAGCAGCTGTAGTACTGTTGTTATGATAAGGACATTCATTGATTTGAGAGTGGCTCTGAAACCAAAAAATCTATTCCAAGAGGTTACTGGTCAGCTACTACAGACTTCAGAAGTGGTTGTTCTGGGGGCTGGTATTAGTAACAGATTGTCATGGGCAGTGTCTGGAAATCCAAGCTATCCTGGCAACGGAAACTTTCATCTAATGGTAAATAACTTTGTCACTACTGCAATGTATTTATATTATAAGGCTGTAGATAAAAGGGAAAAATTTCCCATTATCTCACAAGATCTGCTGCACGAAGGCGCACACTGATGCCTGATATGGTTGTGCAGTTCTGAAATCTCTTTGATATGTCTTTGGCTTCCTGGAGAAGTATTTCTGTCCTTTGTTGCTGCCACAAGGGGCATTCACTTCTGATCTTAAAATCTACACACCTATTAACATGGCCTCAGAATTCATTTTTAGGGTCTCTTTTTCTCCTTTCTTAACGAAGTTCCTTTGCATGTAGATTATGAATCTCTGGAAGACCGCTTTGTTGAAAAGGGACCAGTGTGATGGAGATAAGCCCCATCCTACATTCACTCAGCACAGGAACATACTTAAGTGCTGAGTGGGGGTCCCATCTGTGCACAGATCAGAGCAGCATGACTCACTGAGCCACTGAACTCCTTAAATTAGAAATCTTTCATGTGTCCATAAGGAAATATGAAGGCTCAGTTAGAAAGATGAGAATTTGGAACTTATTTTATCACCTGGTGACAATTAATTTTGTGCAAACCTGAATGCTCAAGTAGTGGAAACATCAGCAAGGGAAAAATAACTTTCTACATAAGAAATCAGGGCCACACCATCATCTAATATAAATTGGCATGGCTCCACTGAGGTAAATTTCTTAGGAAGAGAAGAACCGGTCCTTCTTGCCTTCCCCTCAGAAATCACATATAAGATCTTATCACTGCAATAAAACCCAAACAATTGCAGAACACTGAAACATCTGCAGCTTGGAGGGGCCAGGGGTTAAAGTGAAAGGCCCCTTTGTTACACAGAATTTATTGTTTTCTTTGCTGAGGAAATGTCTTACTATCTACAGTTATCTGCCTGAACTTTCATCTCAAACTATTTAAGAACCACTAAAAAGTACTTCTTCTTATGAAAGTCCTGGGCTTACGTGATGGTGTAGATGTCCCTAATAAAAGCAAACACCATTTGCTGCAGCATTCTCAGAACTGCCCCTTGTGACGGATCATTTGTGCCAGGCAGGTCAATAGGTTTTATTGATTTGAAAAAATTGAATAATCAATTTTTATTGATTTTTCGTATGACCAAATCACACATTTCAAATGTAGGTTGGTCCCACAATTCTTCATTTACAAAATCATAATATTTTACTACTTCAGTGAATCCACTGCTGGTTGAGGGGCTTGTTCTAAACATCAGTCATAATGAGGAGTCACCCTGGTGTATAAGAAAGAAGAGAAAGTATCTTTGGTAATTCAGAGTGGTTGGATAATTGTGTGTTATATCTATGATCAAAGTAACATGGTTTTTGATGAAGAACTAAGCAAAGATGACAGGGGATGGAGTTAATCCTTCTGGCCTGTGAACTGGCTACATTCCCTAGGCTGCAGTTTCTGTTAACTGACTTCATGCAAAAGTAGCTTGACTGTGTTGGCATGACATGGGTCAATGCAATGACCCTTTCCCTGGCTGATGTGAGGAAGCAGGCCTCCCTAAGTGGTGGGTGTAATCCCTCACCTTTGTCCTCAGCTTGCTCTTGGTCATTTGTATAATGGAGCCCTTTAAATTTAATTTTACCGAGTAAATAAAATTTCACTTTCTGGGTTTGCAATCAAGAGTGAATTTTAATGACATGCAACTTGATTAATATTTGAGGTTTGAGAAGGATCTCTCTGTAATGGCTGAAGAGTAGGCTCTTTCCTCACAAAGACTTTATTAGGGCTTGGAATACCTCTCTAAATCTAGAGTCCTGAAATATCACTTCATGGAGCCAGTTCAATACCCTTGAGACTCAGCTGAACTTCGGTGCAATAGCTGTGGTTTTATATGAACGTGAAGTACAACACAACCAGACTCCTGTACTGATCAGTGTGCCAAATTCCACTGCAGTCAGACCAGGGTAAAGGTTTACTTACAAAATGATGAATTAGATCCATAATGCTGTAACTAAAACTGGAAAAAGTTTTCTGTTTGGACTTCCTTTACTCACTGAATTGTAACCCACTAGCTAATTTATCGTTCCCAGAAGAACAAAAAGTATATGCTGTTTTTGACTACAGTCTTTATGTTGTAGCTGAAATGCTTTACACTAAATTCTGATAGATGCTGCTTGAAGTTAACAACTAGTTAAAAAAACATAAACTAGAACTACTCCCTAAAAAGAGGTATATGAATTCGATGTTGCTTAGTCTGGATCCTCATTCATCAGACAATATCACAGAAATGCCCCATTCATTTGCCTTCCAAGAAGTGTAAGAGGGCTTTGTGAAACAATTCTGATACACAGGTCTGTGGTATTAATATCCACAGTTCCAGCACAGACTGTGCAGGAAGATGGAGTAACCTTAAGGGTAGGTAATGAATGTCCATCTGCTGCTAGTCAAAATTTATTCTAAACAACATCGATATTTCTGGTTACTTACGCTCATTTTGTCTATTGTTTGACAATGTAGTCCTCTACAGAATTTGCTTATAGGTTCCCACTGATAAAGGTTAAACAGCTCTGTTTCATCTCTGCTCCTCTTCAGTATTCAAAGGACTATATCATACAAAATACGCTTCTGAGTAGTGACTTCTTGTTCCACTCTTAACTGAATGGAAGCCACAAGAACATGCCAAGCAGGAATGTTGCCAGCCCTGTAGTATCTCAGTGACAGTAGTGAGTCAGTGACAAGCATCGAAAGATTGCTTTTTTGAAGGAGTTCATTCTCGTGGTTTGATAACATGATATACAGCAACTTCTCATCCACAAATACAGTTGGAATATGACAAAGACAAGAGATTTGGGGGGAAAAAGGATCCTGATGTAGCAAACTGCTGTGACTCAAAATTGCTCTAGGAAAGGGAGAGAAAATGCTTGACCCAGCTGTGTTTGTACGGTTTGTAGTTTAACATGACATTTATAGAGTTTCAGTTTACAACAGACAGACTGAGATGCTTCAGTGTTTTTCTACAGCTTCTTTGAGACCATGTGCATGGCAGATATGCCTGGCAGTAATTAGATTTGGTCAGTGATTAAAAGTGGAAGAAGAGTCAATCTGATGCTGTAGAAGGCATTTGCACAAATGCATCTCAGAATAATTTTTTTGTTACATTGAAAAGTGAAACAACCACTCAAAAAAAAAAAAATATAAGTGAAGGAAGACAATGTTTCCCCTGGCTCATATGCTTCTGATGTTCTAAGCTTTCAGCTAATATTAGTGGCAAATATAAGTTAATACTTGTTATTAATAAAGAGGCAAGATTCACTGTAAATAGCTGCTGGGAGAGGGATGCAATAGATAAAACAATATTAGAATTTCAGCTGTGCTGGTGTAAGTTTCTTTGCAGTCAACAGATTTAAACCTAGATCCCTGTAAAGGGAGATAAAACTGAATGAATAAATCCAATTATATTTGTCATAAAAAGATTACATGAAAAAAGTAAGCATTGTTGTGACCAATGTCTAAATGGGGAAACTGGTGCATGGTAAAGTGCATTGACTTGACTGGAGTGTTACAGTAGTAAAGAAAGCACATATCTCAACTCCTATGGCACCTAGTCCAGCATCTAATGGAATGAACTAGACTCTACTGTAAGCTTATTTCAGGAGACATTATGATTAGATATTATTACTTAGCCTGGTAGGCAGAAATTTGTTTTTTCTTGTATAAAGCTATTTAAACCTTGTCTTAATGCACTTTTAGTGGGACTCAAACATTTTGTTGAGATCTGTTTTCTAAGCAGCTTCAGTTCCAATCTTATCCTTTTCTCCAGCCTGTCTACCACTGCAGTGCACTTGTCTCAGCTCTCAGTTGTTAATTACTCCCTTAAGGAAGAGTTGTTTTGTGATTAGAACCTTGGATGAGGATCCAAAAGATTATGCATAGTTAGTGGCTCCCTCTGAAAGCAACCTATTTAATATCTGGTTTTCAGCTGCCCTCTTGTAAAATAGGAATAAAAATTATTCCGCTCTCAGCTTTTGGTGTTGTCCATTCAGACTATATGTGTTTGGGGAAAGATTATTCTTTATTAACTATGTCTGTGTATTGGTTATTTTAGCCTTTAAAAGAAGAATTGTGTAATACAATTCACTGGTCAGTTTTGGGCAGATGTAGAATAGAACCCTCAAACTCACTTTCAGTTTCCAAGCATTCGTGCACAGAACCTCTGGAAAGAAAATCCTCACTATACAGTTTGCCATATGTACAAGCTGTTGAAATAATTTAAATACATTTGGTTTCCAAGAGTGAATTGCACATGAACACAGTCTAAACAGATATTCCTGCTCAGGAGCCGAGACAGAACTGTTTTTTTTTTTACCCATACACACAGCATTTTGTTGCACGACAGTGCTTGATTCTTGAGCAATTTCTTTTCAGTATCACCACATACCAAGAGCTCAAACTCTGAAACTTCATGTTTAAGCTATGTATATAGGGATATGCACATCCTCATAGACAAGCTGATGAAGAGCAGACCAGATAAATGGATAGCAAGGTGGAGTGAATAGCTGGGCTCAGGGACCTGCAATCAGCAGCATGAGGCCCAGCTGGAGGCTAGTCAATAATGGTGTACCCCAGGAGTCAATACTAGGATCAATATTGTCTGACATCTTTGTTAACGAACAAGGTGATGGACCAGAGTGCACCCCAAGCAAGTTTGCAGATGATAAAGAACCAAGAGGAGCAGCTCATACACCAGAGGGTTGGTGCTACCATCCAGAGGCACCTCGACACAGTGGAGACCAACAGGAATGTCATGAAGATGAACAAAGGAAAGTGCAAAGTCCTGCACCTGGGAAGGAATAACCTTATACACCAGTACACAATGGGGCCAGTTGGCTGGAAAGCAGATTTGTGGAAGAGTAGCTAGGCTCCTGGTGCACAAAAAGTTAACCATGAGCCAGGAATGGCCAACAGCATTCGGGGCTGCACAAAGATCACTGCCAGCAGGTCGAGGGAGGGGATCCTTCCCCTGTGCTCAGCCCTGGTGAGACCACAACTGGAGTGCTGTGTCCAGTTCTGGGCTCCCCAGTGCAAGAGAGAGATGGAGCTACTGGCATAAATTCAGGGAAGGGCAACTAAGATGACTGAAGGATTGGAGCACCTGGCATAAGAGAAGAGGCTGAGAGTGCTGCAGATTTTTAGCCTTGAAAAGGGAAAGCTCGGAGTGGACCTCATCAATGCATATAAATACCTGATGGGAGGGAGCCTATAACAAGAAGGTAGCCAAAGGAAGAAGCACATGGAAAGACAGGACCAAATGGCGTTGCTGGACTCTGTACAAAGGGGTGCCCATCAGCAGTATAAACAATCAACTAAGAAAAGGCTTTCTCTAAAACTCATTCAAATGATTTAGAAATGCTTTGTCAGGAAGGCTATAATGCAGCATGATGTGAATTTATTATTAAGTATGCAGTCAGCATAGTTATCATTTGTGACAAGTCAGATTTGAAAGGGAAGCTACATGGACAAGGGAAGCTACATGGACCAAGACTGCTGTAATCTAGACCAAAGCCCAAGCAAGCTACCTGATTCACAAAATCAGGAATACAGCATAGAGTCATAGAATCCTTAAGGTTGGAAAAGACTTCTAAGATCATCAAGTCCAACCATCAATCTAACACCACCATGCCTCCTAAACCATGTACCCAAGTGCCACATCTACACATTTTCTGAACACCTCCAGGATGGTACAATTTTATTTGAAGACACATCTTTGCTCATCCTTGTCTCTCATACGAAGACAAGAATGAAGTCGGATCCTTTGTCGTGATAAAACAAAAGCAGGTGACTTCTGCACCTCATTTGCTATGCTGGCTTTGGGATTAATAGCAAACATTCATACCCAGTGCCTGCTAAAGCACATCCCTAATACAAAAGTCCTGAAAATGAGAATGAAAAGATACTAAATAGACATTGTCAGATATATAAGGGCTTTTCACTTTCTTTCAGTCTGGTTGTAATCCTTGTTCTACCAGACAGGCCAGAATGGTTCGTTGCTGTCTTCTGCATTTTACATTTTTAAGATATTTCTCCCTGTCTATGTTGTTAAACATTCAGGAGAAAAGCATAGCCCCAAGAGGCCCTTTCTGTTTGGTAGAATTATTAAATTTCAGCAGAGGTAATTCTAGAAGTCCAACAGCCCAGGTTATTATAAACATTAAGGAACAATATGCTATTCCAGCCTTATATACTTTTAAAACTGGGAATGAAATAGACTCAATTTCTTCTTTCCCAGCAACTGGTATGACAAATATATTACCCGGTGACTGCATAGAGGTAATCACAGGTAATCTGTAAGTTACTGTGATGTACCAGCTTCCAGCTTGTCAGCTGAGCCACGTGAGCTGGATGTATGTGTTCTCCCAGGCCTTTGCAATTCTGGAGTAAAATAACTTAACTTAAACCACTTAACCTGTCATGTTTCATTACACATCTGCAGCAGTGTAAGTGCACATTTCACTGCCACTTGTTGTGTATTATTTGATGAATAGTAGAGCATTAAAATGGGGAAATTTGATCATTTGCAACATATGGATCACACATCAATCCCACTGGTAGCCTGAAGTGAAAAGTTTAAGCAAGCTTAATTTCCTAGTTCTTCTAGCTTAAAAAAGGATTACATTTAGGTTAGCACTCATCCAACCTGACAGCTTCCTATAAACAGCTCTGCTATTTCAGTGCCCTGTCTAGTAGTGGCAAGATTAAGGCAGCTGCAAAAAACCCAAAGCTCCAAGCTTGTACTCAGATCTTGACCAGGCAAAGCTTAATTTATGTCCTGATGCTCATCTGACATGGGAATCCTTTTATTTGTTCACCTACTAGAGGGCTACATTTCAGCTCCTGTGATTTACACATTTTTTTGCTCTACTTTCCATTAATCTCAATTTTTCTATTAACAAAGAATTGCACACCCCAAGGAAGATTGGGGTTATTATAGATCTTTATTCCAACAAGCTTTCTGCAAGTGCATTTATAGCTCACATAGGCCTGAAGTCTCCTCTTCAGAGTCAGTTCTCCTAAATGCAATGGATGTACAGGACACAACGTAGATATTTAATGAGAATCATGCAGCAGTTCAGAATTTGCAGCCATATTCCTGCTTGGTCAAAGCAATTTTTCTACTAAAAGCTGACTAGTGATACTGACATTGACATGCCAGAATTTGGAGAACATTTGTAACACAGGACTAACGTTATCATGTGTGGCTTTCTACATTAAATACTGAAGTACCTCACTAATTAGGGCAGCAAAAATGCATTTTAAAGTATATAATCCATGTAGTTTTATAACAAGTTATTGCCACCATCCCCATTGTATTACCACATAGCAATACACATCTACTGTCCAGGAGGATAGCATTGTAAATCCAACATCATAAATGTGAATACCACTTACAAAGCCAAAAAGAGCTAAACCCAGTAGAGCTACATAGTTTTATACTAAGTGTTATATCTGTAGTCTCCTCCAAGCTGTAACCCCTCTTAATTGACTGTAATCTCTCTTAAGTGTTCTGCAAACAATGAGAGGGAAAGACAGAGGGAAGGGGAAGACAGAACTGTATTTCCTCTAAAGAGAAAGATTTGATGGAAGACATGATACAGCGCATACATGAGGGAGACAGATTTCTCAGCCTGCATAATAGACTTCCATGAAAACTAATGACTGTCAGAAAAAGAACCTGCTTCCCTCCAAGAACACAGCGTATATAGCACCATATATATAAAGAAACACAAGCAAAGCCTTCCTGAAATAAAGCATTACTCTGCATACACAAGCATTTCCTTGGGGAATGGGTGAAAAAGTGAATGCACCACACATGCCAGGTGTTCCTTGTGTTTCTTGATGCTGCCAGTAATTCTTTAAAAAGGACTGTTCAACAGGAGAGGAGAGAACAGAGCAGAACTTGCTGAAGAGAACTGGGGTAGAGAAGGTGGTGGAATAAACATTTTGAAAACAAAAAGATAAGAACCAAAGCAAAAAGCTCCATGACATCAGAAACAAAAGAGAGACAAAGCTCTCCATGACCATCATGAAAAGAAAGCCAGCACATACCAAGTCAGTTTTTCTCTACCTATTTGTCAACAAATTAGCTCATAGATTCCAAACACAGGGATGTGCTCCTGAAGCAACAAGTAGAAAGCAGAGGAACAGCAAAGACCTCCTAAGCAGTATGCCTGTGGCTGGCACTGCAGTCCAACCATGTTCCTTTCCTCTGTCAGGGAGCAGAGAGTGGGTAATGCTAAAGCAGTGCTGAGCCTTCAGCCAGGCTGTGGGAAGGTGACACATCTCAGGTGGTGTTCAATAAAACCAGTGCTGCTGTAGGAAGCATTTCAAACTTAACAAGCTGTTAAGATGGTAAAGGAGAAAGAGCTTTTTTTGAAACAAAGAAGGAGAAAGTCAGAAGGGTAATCCATGCAGAAGTACTGAGTTACAGAAAATGTTCCAGCTCACAGCAAAGCAAGTTGCAAGTGCATTCATAGCCAAGGACAAGAGCTTGGAATTACATAAACTTTCAGCTTGAAACCACAATCTGAGATAGAATAGAAACAAAAACCTTAAAAGTTATTGGAAATTTTATTCTCTGTGCAGTGTTCCCAAATGTTGTACATCATCTGGAGACATTGCCTGCCCCCTCTATCTGTCACATAGTTCAGAGATGACTTCTAGGTGCCTCATGGCCATCCACTCTGCTGTCTGCCTGTACTCCCACCATGTCTCAGCATTTACCCACCAGCTGGCACTGCAGGTCTGAGGCTCAGGTGTGTCCAAAGGGTTGCAGCAGGAGTGCCCTGGAGGCAGGGCAAGGACAATACCAATGCTTCTTTCCAAGTCCTCAGCTTTGAGATCAGCTTTAGTTAATTTTAAATGGAGCAATTTGTAAATCAAGTAATAAGAAAAAAAAGGTTCCTGGAGAAAAATCTACGGTTAGATGGGTTAAAAGAACAGTCATCTCAGCCTTAAGTACAAACGGTGTGATGGTGACAGGAGGGAATGGATTACAAAGTACAACACTGGTAAGCAGGGTAAATAACAGTTTTTCTGCTGGCTGCAAATGATGCTCCAATGAATTTGTAGAATCGGGAATTCAAACTATGTTGTTAATAGTTGAGAAATTATACTACACAATTTTGAATAGATTAATTTTCTAATGATAAGCGCTTTGTGGGTGCTATTTATCATTATTATTGTAGATCCAGACCTTTTTTCCCCACCACTTAAATCTTACCACAAGCTAAACGACAGTCAGCTTCAGGCAGACATTTGTTCCTGAGCAAAAGCTAAGGAAGAATAGAGGGCTCCGTTGTGTTGTCCATCATTTAAGCAAAGCTCCCCTTATTCCACACAATACGTATAGAGACATTAAGATGTGCTAACAAAACATATTCAAAGTAATATTAAATTTTAAGGCAATATGCAATAATTTAAATTATTTCAACATCTAAATAATTTCACGGAATAATGAGTGTTATGCTAATTATTTAATTACATTAGAGATCACTATTAAATGTCGAGACAAAGTGTCTGTCAATATTACTCTAATGAGTAGCAATACATTTTATGTAAACAGAAATGAACTGGTTTTGAGTCCCTTTATAAAATTATTTCCTCTCCAGCCATCCCCACCCCCCTTCCTTTTATAAGGGTTTGGGAATGCTGTGTTAGATGAGTGTATTTAAGAAGAAATAAATGTTCTCTGAAATAGGGTATTGGTTTGTAGGTCCTAAATTCATTGCCTTTTGAAATGAACCTGCAGAAATCCAGAGGTCAGAGTCTCTTCTGAAGTCTAGTTTTTATATATAGCTTAGTTTGCCTGGTTTCCCTAACAGTTCCCCGAAGCCTTGCATTGTACGTGCTTGTGATTTTGTATGCATGTTGTTCACTGACATTTGCGCCTGAATATACCATGCTCTGGTCCAGTGATCTGAGCAGCAGTCTGAAAGTCAGGATTTGGGGAGAATCTCTTTGACATTGGTTAGCTGATAACCAAAGAACAGCATTTCAAGGCAATTTGTACTTACAATTTCATCTGCGTAAGGGTGAATTCAATGTTGTCAGGAATGTAAACATAGATTTTGTGTAGCTATATATCAGATTTTGACCTTTTGCTTCCACATCTCGGTCTGCTGAGAAATGGCCCTTGTTTGATATTCTTCTGTCTTATAGGCATCCAGGGATATAAAACTAATGAAGTGTTTCATGCTGGAATTTACTCTACACTGCAACTGCAGAATAGGCTAGTATCTCCCAGGAAAACACACATATTTTGTTCCAAAAGTCTTTTCTTTGGTTGAAGTAGTGACATCTGATCCAAAGCCTGCTAAAATTAAGAGACTCGTGCATCTTTAAAGAGATTAGAGTCTACAATGATTTGAAAGAAATGTACTGTAAAAGGTGAACTGTAATTCATCTTACCAGCATTACGGAAAGCCTCATCTAAAGAAAAAAATAGACCGAGGAAGTATGGATTCTTGTTTTTTATAGAGCATATTAGCTGTACTGACCCTTTTTTAAACATTTTTTCATCCACTGAAATGTTTATGAGCAAAGGTAACATTCCCATTAACATTTAACATCTTTTTCCCTCCTTGCATGAAAATACCAAATGATGGATGAAGTGATAGCTTGAGGGCTGAAGACACATGGGTTAGTGATAGCAATCTCTCACCTTTATATAGCACTTTCTCATCCAGATGAAACTAGGCACTAAAGCCAACTTGCTTTACAAGCTAGTTCAGAGCTCTTAAAAGTGGTCAAGGTTACAGTGACTTAAAGAGAATGGTTTCTGTCAGTCCTAATGTAAGAGCACATTTGTGTGTGATCAGGTGTATACACGCTTATTTGCTCTTACACTTCAACCTGATCTGCAAGAACAGAGTTCCACTGGCTAGCTATATAGCTCCTTTCCATCTTCCAGATCTTTGACTGAGAACTAAAGTCATTGAAACTTAGTGTAAATATAGATTTAGAAGCCTATTTTCATGAAATACAATAATTATATTTGTAGCATGAGTTAATGGGTAAAATTTCACTTCACATATAAGGCTTAGTTATCTAAGCCAGAAAATTGTTAATCTGTCTTTACTAGAATCCTATTTTGGACACTAAATGAGAGTTAGACAAGCCTTGAATTTTAGGGTAAAAGTCTTCCTGGAATGAAATAGTGTTTATGAGATCAGCATATTGGCACAGAATACAAATATTCTCCAAGTACCATGGAGGGAAAAAAACCACTTTGAATAAAATAAACTGCATGCACTTCTCCATTATGTATATCTTAATTTGCTGCAATTAATATTTATCTTTCTATTATATTTCAGCTGGACATAGAAATCCCACGCAAGATGCTGTCTTTACTGTGCAAGTCTATACAAACATAGAAGAATAGCCTCCACCTTGAAAAGCTTGCAGTATAAATAGGTAAGTGAGGAAGGAGAGAGACATGCACAGAGTATAGTTGCTACCACAAGAACATCATTCTTAGAAATACTGGTGTCCCATTGGTGACATTACCAGAAAAGCCCTGGATGTCAAAGTGAGATTCGTTTTCCAGATGACCCCTCAGATTTATAGTTTGCTTTATGAACTGATTTCTGAACAGCTTGATCCCATACTCCTCCTTCCCCATGGTAGTATGGTCTGTGGGGGAACTGTGCAGGCAGCATGCTTCTCCTTTCATGCAGACCAACTCCATTATGCCCCACAGGAAGACAAGGTATTTTCTCCTTTTCCCTTGAATTGCTTTCACTCCAGATCAAGCTTATGAGTTACTCAGATTAGCACAGAATGGCTTTACACCATGCATGGAGAGAAACACGCAAGGTTCATAGTCTCCTTTTTGTGCACAGAAGAGCTGTTTTATTGATCCAACCTCTGATTTCAGGCCTCACCTTATTAATCTCTCCCTGAGAATCTCTCTCTCCTGTCCTGAATAAACCCTGCATATGGCAGTGATCTGGCTTAGAAGATAGTACTTACAATTGCTGTTATTGCCAAGATAAAAAACAGAGTAGATTAATTATGGTCCCAGGATTCTGAGAATAAGTGTTTCTAAACTGCAATTTTTCCATCAGTGGTGTCCTTTCAGTCCACAGTTGCATACTTAAAGCCACACACAGTGACTACGTGGTCACAGGTGATGAACAGTCTGCTTTTTAAAGTTGCACTTGTGGAAACAAAGCACTTCAAGCTTCTTAGTGTTCCTTACAGAGTTTCAGGCATAACGCATTTAAGAGATGTGGAACAAAAACTTGGAAGGGGCATTGTCTTCAGATGATGAATAACTGGTTAAGAACTAGAAAGTACAGCACTAAAAAACTTAAATCAGAAGATCTTAACAACCAGGGCTGTTTCAGCATTGCCTGATCACTGCACTTAAGTGTCTTATAGTTCTGTCTCTAAGTGTAAACCCTGATACGATACTGTGTTACTAATTGATATTCTGATGTAACTACTATTGTCTTTGTGCAACATTTTGTATGATATGATTTATGCCTGCTGAAGTCAGTGTGTGGTCTTTCCATGGCTGATTGATTGGGCCTATGTGAATATCTTTCAAGACACCCTACAGGAAAAAAAAAAAAAATCACTGTGTTTACTCATGGTTGAAGGGAAGTTAGAAATGCAGCACACACTCACTCACCAGGTCAGAGAGCTGGAACTGAAACCAATTAAATATTTACTGACATTATAAGCACTTTGTGAGTAGGACGTCCATGACATTAATAGCACTAGCAATTCTAGAAAGGGAGGACTAAAAATTTATTAGTGAAGGTAAAGAAGAAATACAGATAAAGAGCACTGTTACTACCTAAGAATGAACCCATCTTTCTTTGGCTTAGATTTAATCTAGCATGAGATGCCTACCTGTACTGTATTTGTACTCCTAAATTGCAATGCCATTGCTGAGCCCATAATAAAGGAAGCTGACATTTTACAGTGGGGTTAGGAATGGCTGGCTAAATAAACATTGCTTACATCTACATCTGAAAAAGACATTTTGGTACATAGTTTCCAGTAGCACTCACCATAAGAGCCCAGCTGCTGATGTACCCAGCTACAGAGTCCACAGCTGGTATTGCCTGGAAGTCCAAGAGCCAAGGGTGGGTTTGTATCCCAGCTGCCCAAGGCTGAGAAGTGCTGTTCCCATTTTACAGCTGTAGAGCTGGAGCAGAGTAAGTTGAGAGGTATATGGGAGGACTGAACAGGAAGGAGGGTGATGGTACAGGAACTGAACACCTCTCTCTTCCATCCTTCATCACTTGTGCGTTGAGTAGGCTGACAGCTTGGAGAGAGGGTGACATGCCAGGGTATAACCTTCTGCCTCAGATGAGCACCTGGCATGCTGCTAGAAGCCCAGAGGGGCTCTGAGATGCTCCCAAGCTATTCAGGTGAGAAGTGACAGCTTGCCTCCATAGAAGGTAACAACTTCAGCAGAGTTGGAAACTCAAGTGGAAACAGGAGCTCACAGCCACTAACTTGCACTGGTACCTCTTTCGAGATATTACAGGTACCTGGTCCTAGGCCTGCAGTGGCCACATTGTGACATCCAAAAATCAGCCATGTGCCAAGTTAGGCATTGAGGCCAGAATTTCCCAAGCCCTTCACTGGAAAGTTGGCACCCTTTCCTTGTTTGAATCCACATAACTCAGACAGCTGGAGAGAAGGCTGCAAGGTCCATGACAGAGCTGATGTTTGGAGGAGACTGCTATCAGCAGCAGATTTCACAGGAACTTCTGCCCCTCATCTCTGTCTGCTCAATAGGGACAGGATGGGTTGCAGCATGCATAGAGGCTATGAGTACTCCCACATGCAACTACCTTTCATATTCTCACTTGCTTTTACAACAATCAACTTTGCACTGTCTCTAACTCCAGAGTTCACATCAAGGCACAGCACAGGCCATCTGGTCCATTGGGCCAGGAGCCAAGGGGGTATCACAGCCAGCAGGGCAGGGTCCTTACCAGGCAGGGCCCATCCCATAGACTCAGGAGCAGGGCAGGTCTGCAGGTGCAGGGGATGCAGCCAGCATCCAGGCCATCAGGCAAGGTTGTGGTGATGAAGCAGGTCCATCATCAAGGCAGGAAATCAATCCACAATCAGGTCCAGTGATGATAACCAAGGTCAGACATCCCAGTGACCGCCAGGCAGATCCATGGTGACAAGACAGGCATGAGCTCGAGCCAGAAAGTCAGCCCACAGTTCCAGAACAACAGGGTCCTTGGGTAGGCAAGGCTAAAAACCAGCACTCCTACCACCCAGCTCAGGCAGAGGCCACAGCACAAGGCTGGGCTTACATAGACCCCTGGGGCCATGGGCAGGGATGTGGTAGAGGCCCCAGGTGAAGCTGGTCAGGAACATTTAGGCCTATTTGGTGCCCTCGGGGCTTTGACACTTCAGTAGACTTGCCTCCATTTACAAGGAAATGAAAGAGCATTAAGTTTGAAAGATGTCATGCTGATATTACTTGTCTTTATAAATGGCTCACTTTAAAGGTTTACATAGCTTTATGTAGCAGAAGACAAAAACTGTGTATTTTAACTGAAAGAAAAATATACATTTTAATCGTGTGCCACTTTGTTTACTGACTTAAAGCTGCCATTACTCTAGGAGAACAAGGGAAGAGAAAGCCCATGTCTCCCTTGGAAACCCGTATTCAGTAAAGTGGGAACATTTCAACACATGTAATTGATTTATACTTCAAGAAAATGAATTACGTTTTTCCTCCCCGCTCCTAAGCTGCTTGATTGGAAAGTAATTGCTCTGCTTTAAGGAGGCAAAGAGAGTTACAGATCCAAGGCTTACGTCAAAGCTGGTAGCCTCAAGGCCACATCAAAGCCACAAAAAGGTGGCTGTGAGTGAAACCAGATAAATGCGGTGATTCCCAGTCAGCATGAGCACTGGCCAACTGAGACAATGTTTATACATCTGCAGGGAGCGTATTTTATTTAGTGTTTAGAAGGTGGTCATTTGACCAACCAGAACTTGAGTTTGTTTGGTGGGGATGAAGCGGAGGGGGGGTG
>WEKW01027073.1:77028-107487 GCA_013389905.1 Sula dactylatra
GGTGTGGGGTGTGGGGGTGTGGGAAGGCGGGCGGGAGGGGGGCTGTGAAGGTCCAACCAGATGTTCTAGTTGAAGACTATGGTGCTGATTTCTTACTCCCGGTTGCCACCTAGTGAATTTGAAGGTGGTTTCATGCTTGCTCTGAATTTGGGGGTTTGGGGTTGGTTTTCTTTTTTTTGTACTTTCTTTGTTTGCTTTCCCCATTTGAGATTTTTATATATTTTGTTTTCTGAGGCAAAAACGAAATAAAAGGGAAGCCCAGAAAATGTAACCATTGCCTGGAAGGAGTGGAGAGAGCCTCTTCTGGCATATTTTCAGGTCTGACATTCTGCTATATGGCCAGACACAGGCAAACTCAGGGAAGCTCTCATAAAATCCCATGCTTATAAATTTTTACTCATGATCCTCTAAGTGCACACTGGTTGCCTGGTACCTCACCATTACGATAGCATATGTTGTTGCTTCTTATTCTCCCACTGCAACAAGCTTCCTCCTCATCAGCTCCTGCCACTTGCTCTTTTTGGCTTCTTTCTTCTCCCTCTCTGCTTCTTTCCCCGTCTCCTTGCTAATCTTGGTCTTCATGCTGCCTCCCTCCCACTCTCCCTTACTATGAGCAAGACACCTTCTCCATGTTGTGTTTGGGAGCTAAATATCTCCTTCAGATGCTGTCATATGTTTTGGCAGGAGTAATGAAACTCCCTTCTGATTGGTCCTAACTCTGCCCCCTGTCATGGCCCCTGAACCATCAGGAACGGGGGTGGGGATGATACAAGGAGAACTCCTGGCTAAGATGCTAAATTGGGCCTTGGGAACTCCAGTTCCTGAATCTCTTCTAGCTTTTCATGTGACTTTGGCCTAATTGTCATGCGCCTCAACTGCTCTATCCTGAGAACGGCCCTGGTCTTTATGCTTTGCGTTGTGAGTCTGCTTTTATTACTAAAAAATGTGGCAACATGAAACAGACATCACAAAACTTGTCTACAGACAGAATCATAGAAGCTGATATATAACATTCACCCCTCTGCACTAAAACAAAGCTTGGTTGACTTCTCTGTGCCTTTGTTGCCATCTGGCTGGCCTTCACTCCTTTATTCTGCTATTATCCTTATGCTTCGAAGTTCTCAAGGGCAATATGGAGTACAGAGTAAGTAAAAAAACCCTGCATTTCTGCTCCTTAGTAAAATAAAAGTTAATAGACTCATCATAGTTTCACAACATTGGTGTTGCAAATAGCAATTTATTGATTTGCATCAGCACCTAAGAGATTTTGAGAGACATTGCATCTTACACATTAGTAATTTGATCAAGAAAAGAAAGATTTCAACAAGGTAATACCTCAAATAAACATCCCTTTTTCAGTTTCATACTAAATGAAGCAATTAATTATGGGAGTGAAGCACTTGAAAATCTCAGAAGCAAAAATAATCACCCCTTGGAAATGGCAAACATCGATTTAAACTCTGTCTTTGGAGTGGAAGGGTTTAGCTTCATTTATAAATGGCAGAAGACCTGCTGATTAGAAAACCTGGTAGAATTAAAAGATCATTTTCCTCAAAGAAAGCACTCATTTATTTTAGGAGAACGGTCTTTCTGGAATACAGAAGAACAAGATCTAAGATCAAGAGAATTTATTAGCTGAGGTCAGAAAATTAATAGGTGTTTTCAAACTTTGCAGTTCCAAGGCATTTCACTGCTAAAGATTTCCAAACTCACATACTTACACATGGTTGTGTCACTGTTACATATAAAAACATCCTGGAACATGTTCAGCTTCAAAAAAAGGTCTGTAAGGTAAGAACTTACATACCTTTGAAGCACAGCAAGGACATCCTATATATAGGAGCGTTCCAGTTACGTGTAGGTAGTTATTATCAAGAAGTATATAATAGCTCTGTAATTTCATTTGCACATAAGAATTTCTTCCCCAGTGCCACCTAAGTACTGCTAGCAGCATAAAGGAAAGTAGCAGAAAACTGTAATTTATGACAGGGGATGGACACTGCTGATAAAATTGCAGGTGACACTAGCATTGGCAAAAAGGTTATAATGATAGAGGTAAAGCAACACACAAACTGACCTTGAGAGCTTAGTAAAATGCATAGCCAGATGCAAATATTACACATCTGAACACGGAATGTAAACCCTGTCTATGGATAGGGGAACACAAAGCTTCAAATCAGTCACTCTGAGAAGGACTGAAAAATCACGGAAAGGAATGAACTGACCCTAGAGAGAAAACTGCCATTGGCATGCTGAGATAAAAACGACTCATGTCATTCTTTATGAGTCGAAATTGGGACACATTTTAACTAAAACATTAAGACAACATGATGAAGATAACTGGAAGCAATGATATCTGCATAAAATTCCATAAATTTCTTATGACAAAGATTTCAGTTTGTCCAAAAATGATGCATGAAGAGAGAACTTGGTTACAGCATGTGAGAGCCTCTGCAGGAAAAGACCAGGTACTCTAATATCTTACTTTCATCTAAGAGATAGGCAGGAAGAACCAAGAAAGGAAAATGAAGCCTGGCAAACACAAAGCCTGGCAAAGCTTTGTCCATGAAAAACTGAAAGTAACTTTTTAAGCATAAACATGAAGTAATTGAACAAGCCATGACAAATGATGCACTAATGAATCATTGGGGAATTCAAATCATTATTGGATAACTGTAAGGTAAAAAGCAGAAGTTACATGAATAATGCAGCAGTGGTTCAAAAGCCGTGTTCCACGACATGCAGGTGTGAGACTGAATCATTTAGTGCTTCCTTCTAAGTTTAAAGTGCACATTCTGAACAAGAATGATTTTCAGGTTTCCTGAGAACAGTAGCGTCTAAACCAGTGTCATCTCTTTTCCAGCCATTTCACTGTGTTGGCAGAGTTACAAAAGTAGAATTTATACCAGTATCAATATTTTTCTTCAGGCTTTAAACTTTAGTACTCAGAATTTATTCCCTCATAATACAGGATCCAATTCTGATTTTATTTAGGGGATTTATTTCACTTTATTTCACACCCATTACTGTAACTGATTTACTTCTGAGGTACACAATAGTTGGCCTTTAATTACAGTGATTTTTATTTTCCACTATTTAAGAATTTTTTGAGGTTTAGATATTGCCTGACAAAATAAATAACTATTCATCTCAGTTTTCAAGGGATACCACCTTTGATTGTAGGAGAATTCTTCTAGATAAGGTTGTAATGTATTTTTGTAGGAAGAAAGGGAACACTTGGCATCTTGAGTGCATTACATGTAAAAATGGACTTAGATGGAAAGAGAATAAAAGAGTCAAAGTCTCAAATGGGAGTGAGGTGAACAATATAAGTACAGAAGAACCTAGCTGTTACTCCTGTATTCAGCATTTAGCTGACTGCCAGCCTCTCAGAAAATCTTTCTGCCTTTTATTTGTCGTACAGAAGAATATTCGTGACTGAGAAGACATCAGAATACAGTTACTATTTTGTACCAGAAACTCCCCTGGTTGGTTTTGGTGAAGGAGCCACTAACTGAAATGAAATGGCAATGGCTCCCTCTAGTGAATTGCACTCCAACAGACATGCAGGTGTGCAACCATTGGGACTCACATTTTTTCTGCCAGAACATTCCCAAAACTCTTTTTCAGATTCAGTACTATCATATGCTAAGTGCAAAACAAAACACTCAGATCTAAATCCCTGGGACTTTATAAAAGCTTAAAATGCATCTGTATTTAACCATAGGAAGCTGTAGTCCATAATCTGCACTGGGCCAGCCAACCAAACCGTTCTCCTACAGCCAGGATGAGAAACTATTGGGCT
Organism: Sula dactylatra; assembly: GCA_013389905.1. Lineage (NCBI taxonomy): Eukaryota > Metazoa > Chordata > Aves > Suliformes > Sulidae > Sula > Sula dactylatra. Next base: position 80,834 of record WEKW01027073.1, read on the forward strand.
CCTTGCACTTACGTTGATAAGAACAGGCTTGAGGAGGAGTCTGCGGGTGCTCCAGTTAAGCTCCTATTTTGCCCTTCCTCACAAACAACACAGGGTCAGGCCCCTGGGACCTCAGTTTGCATTTCTCCTTCTCTGGCAAGGAGAAGGAGAAACAGAAGCTCTAAGAAGTATGGAGGAAGAGGTTTTTAGCAGAGGCTGTCAAACTGTCATGCCTAACCATCAGCATCTTAAATACTCCTCTGCCTTTCAGATTGTTCATTTCAAGTGCACAACCTTTTCTCTTCTCTCAGGTCAGCTAATGTTGCATCTTTTTTTTCCCTTTCTTTCCAAGCCCTGAGCCTCACCTCTCTCCTTTCACTCCATTTCTGCAAATGACAGGTAAAACAGTAACAAAAGAGAATAGGTGTTTCTGTTTGTCCTTCAAGACAAGACAAAATCCTGAAAGGAATCACCAGTTATTCTAAACATTGAGATATGAACCATGTCTTCATGGTTATTACTATTTTGTGCTGCATAAACCCCTTGCAAAAGCTTTTAATGCAGCTATAAATACAGAAATGTTTTCTTGTCACCTAGTTATTTTATTGCTTTTCCCTTCTGAATTGATCTTAATTTATCAAGATTGCAGCATGTAAGGTGCTGAATGACACGCTCCATGTAAAGCAGTCATGGAAATCTAGTTTCCCTGACTATGGAACAGAATGAGACAGTAACTGAACTGGAAATAATGTTCCTCCAACTTAATTCCTGTGATGTCTTAGATTAACAACATAATTCTGAGCTTCCTCTGAGAGAGAGGTATAAATGTCTTTACTGCCGACAGGCACTGTTCAACAAATTATTTTATGGGCATCTTTCCCAAGTGTTGCACAATTTAGAGTGTGAATGTGACTATGGGCATACAGCAAGATTCATATATCCTTCCTGTGTGGCATTGGATAGAATTAAGTAAGCTGAAAATTAAAGTTTCCTGGGCTGCCTTATCCACTGTGGAATGGGAAAGATTATCTGGGAGTGGTGAAGGGAACCCAGAGAGCTGAGATTCCAGAAAGTGTTGGTCCAGATTACATGTTAATGCTAAACTAGGAGTGAATTAAGTCCACTGTAAGCTTGGTCATATTCTTAGTGCATGTGCACAGTAACATCTTTTCCCTTGAACTGGGTAGTAAACTAGCTTACATTAAAGCTAGTGAGGAAGGAAATAAATCATTTTACGAGCAAGCAAAGCAAGGCATGCTGTCATCGACTTCAAAAAGGCTACAGAGTCTGCAAAGCAAAAACTGAATTATAAATCTTCAACTCAAACATTATTTTGCCCTTTATCTTTGACTGTGAAACCTGGAAATCTACCAATGTTCTGAAAAATCTCAGTATGCCTTTTGAAGGCAAGTACCTCAGGAAAATATTTGTTAATGTATATAATTAATTCTTACTAAGTGTTGAAATTGTCACACAACCCATCAGCTTTATTCAGAGAAGATAGATAACTACTGAGACATAAAGGAAGTGAAGCCAAGGGATCTACTATGACAAGAATGCATTTGGGCAGTCCAAGAATAAAAGGAAAGAGGTCAATCAAAAGAACCTCTCTGCCGAACAATACTGAAGAAGGGAAAGTGTACTGATTTCAATCTAGTAGATATGTAAAGCATTGCCCAGGATTGACAGGGATAGAAGAATCTTGCTCATGCCCTCAGCAATCCGGCTGGAGAGAAGTGAACTAATAGTGTCCTAGTTTTACTGACATTTCAACAAGTAAAGATCTTCAATAGCTTTGATTTTGGTTTTGAATTAAGGAGGCATTATCTCGGGAAATTATTTCTAGTAGGAATGATTAGAGGTGTCTGAGAAAAACTACTTGATCATTCAGATTCAGATTAAAAGTAATTTTGAATGCTTTCTCTAGAACTTCCTATAGTAGTCCATCCTGCCTCCAGCAGCATCTCAAACCATTTCCACAACTGGCAATACAAGAGGACATTCCTAACGGCTATCTTGTTTTTGCAAATAGCAGGGGTGCAGCTCAATTGCTCCTGGATGTTTAGTTGTAGATTTGGGTGCTTTGCACATCGTAACAACATCACATATTCATCTTGCACATCTTATGCAGCTGTAGTTTTTGACTGGTACTTTAGCTGATATTTCCATATTGCCAACTTTTACACTTTAAAATTGAGTGTAATACAGACGAGTTGTGGTTATAAGGGAAACAATATTGAAAAGAGTGAGTTTGTAGTCATTGCTGTATTACTTTGCCTTTTTTTTCTTTGTGATTAAAACCCCCAAGTATTCTCTTTTTTTTTCTAGTTTTCTTCCTGTCCTGCTTTATTTTTACCCCTTTGTTTTCACATGTTCTGACACTCAGCTCTGACACTTCCCAAGTGTTGCTCCCAGAAGTCACATGATAATGTGAAGCATCTGGGTTAGGACTAATCATATGTTTGACTGTAATTTGGCCTATTAAAATGATCAGAAGTGTTTCAGGAAAATGCAAAAAAGACTTTGTAATAGAAGTCTGAAGAGTAGCAGTCTGATTTCTGCCATGGAGAAATCTTTTAATGGCAAAACACAGAAGGAACTAACAGAAGTGAATACGGTATCCAGATTTTCCAAAGGACAAGCAAAATTTATTAATGCAAGCCAGACTTGGTTGGTTAGCGAAATAAAATTAAACCATCTATTTCTATGTGCCACAGGATCATGTGAGGGGGAGAAGAAGGAACAGAATAGTCAGATTTTATATGGTGATGTTGTATAGTACTGATTGCATTCTCCTGTCTTGCAAAGGTCTTTTTTGCTCATCACTTCCTGAGAACCTATTTTTAATTATCGTGTATGCACAGATTAAGAGTCTCTTTTAACGTACAGTCTGAGCTGAGATCACAGAGAGAAGGTGGGAGAAGAAAGTGACTCAGTAAGACCTAAAAAGGAAGAAAAATCCCAACAGACAAAGGAAGTCAGTAGAAGAATCAGACACCGGATTCAGGACTGCAGGTCCTCAGCAAAGTATTCTCTGCACTGCACTGCACTGCACTGGATATCTCTTTAAAATGGGACATTTTATCCTTAAGAGAAAGCAAATGTAATTAAATGAAAAAACAGGAAATAGCTTTTGGTAAGTGATTTGCTCAAGGGAATTGTACTCTGGCAGACAGACAGAAGCTTCATCTTCCATGTTGTATCTGACACTTTCTAGTTTAAAGAGAATTTAGGGTGATGCACTGGAGAACAATCAGATAATGCAGAATGAAAGGTACTTGATCTATGCTTGATAGTATTGTGCAATACCACAGGGATATTACTCATGGATTTGAAACCTCAGAATGAATACATAAATGAAAATATCAGTGGAAACATAATAGCTAGTTCTTTGCATGTTTCCAAAAAAAATTACATATATACTTCTTAAAATAGACATATGCCACAGCATGCCATGATTTTAGATGAGTGAAGAATAGTTGTTGAGGAATTGAACAATAAACTAACGTATGGCACCTTTAATCATTTCTCAAAGCTTAATCGGGCTGTATGCCAATAAACGTGAAATATTTCTCAATGGTAATGGCACAGTCAAAAGATTCAGTGCATTTCTATAAAACATCAATTGGTTCAAAAAGTAAACACAGATGCTAACCACAGGAAGATGTCACAGATATTACTGAGAACACAATACACGTTCTCTTAATATACAAACCATCTCTAGTAAGCAGCTAAGGGATACTTTGAAGAGGAGGATTTCTATTATTTTAGGTATGAAGAGACTGTTTTGTCAGCCTGCAAGTTTTATTCTTCTTTTCCCCTCTCACAGCTATAAACTGCAAAAATGAAAAAGCAGCAACTGAATTGGGAGGTGAAAGACACAAAACAATCACTAACCAGTTGGTTTAAAGAGAAAGTCTTCTGATGGACAGGTTATTTGTAATTTTTCTCAATGGGCTTTTTCCCAGTTTCTTCAGATTGGCCCTTTAAAGCCAGACTAAATGACTAAGGAGACCAGTGGTGTGAACTGTGTGGACAATTCCTAGTGTGCGAGCTGACTGTCTGAGGTGCTCCAAGTGCCTCACACACAATATAGAGTGGGAAAATTTCAGGTTTGTGTTCAGAACAAGGATATTGCCTGTGTTCAACAAATTACTAATATCCAAAGAAGCTTCTGTTAATGCAATGCTGAGTTTAAGGAGAGGTTTTGCAGAGAAGCCAGCAGATGAGCTCAGGCACTGTGTCACGTTAATACTGTGAATTGGCTGCCAGACAGGAGCTGGCTCATCTTCTGGGTGACTTGGAGAGAAGGTTAGAAACCACACAGCTATATGTGTTCATAACCAAGTGAGCTAGCTACAAAAACCAGAAGAGAGGCCACATGCCTAGATTCCTAGTGCCCTACCAAAATGAAAATAAAAAGGTTTTGCTATTGGTATGTAAGAGACTTGGATATCTTTATGTGTGTTAATGGTAGTTAGTCAGTGCTTTGATGGGTATATCACTGTAAATTCTAAACACAAAAATGATTGACTCAAAAGAGAGAAGCCAAAATAGAAATCAAATTATGTGTGTCAGCCAGCTCTTGATAAGCTTCGCTGGATGCATCTTCTGAATTGGCTCATCCTCAGGCTGTCATGATCATGTGGCTGAGAACATGCTTGAAATGATTACTATTCTGCCTTTTTAAATTTAAGACAGCTGATTGAATCAGCTGAAGTATTACCCAATTTTATCCCCATTTTATCTAATTGGAATCTCAGTAATGGAACATCCCAGCCCTTTCACGTATTGTTATGGAGACACGTATTTCTGGCACAGCTGGATGACTGAATTGTTGATCAAAACAGCCGTTATGATATTTCTGTCAGCTTCTCCCAAAGAATTCAGGGAGGGATATTTTTTGCCTTGTTTTCATGCCTGAGTCAGCATTTAGTAATTTTTCTGTGTACGTGCCTTGCCAAAATGTTTTTGTCCTCTAATCCCTGAAGTGGCTGAAGAAATGTGTTGTCATTGCAGGGAGGTCTATCTGCCATGGAGGCTGTCCTCTTCACTTACTTGATACACCGCAGTGTCAAGAATAATGACTGACTTTGGTTTGTAAGGAGGTTTCAGTCACTTGTACTACCACTACATACCTTTTCCTGGTTAGTGTTTTCCTGAGCAGACCCTTGCTTATTACTTTGTCCATAGCTATTTGCCAACAAATTCCTCTGAAAAGGCCTGAGGGAAGAGGCCCGTGAGCAGGTTGCTCTTTGGGGATATTCTCATCTCAAGCAGTTCTAAAGCTATAAAGTAGCTTATGGTTTTATGCAGCATATAAAGGTTCACTGTGGAAATCAGAGTACCTCAGTTTCAACAGCTCCCATAAACAGCCCTTTCTTGAAGTTTTTCAGTGTATCGTAACTCCAGATTAACTGCTTCTACTGTGTTTCTGCATTTTGTGTGTCAGATCAGCCTCTTTAATGCCAGAAGGAGGAACAGGAGGGCATTATACAGTCTTCTAAACTAAGCCTCACTGCCTCCTTTCTACTTTCTGAAGCAATACATTTGCCAAGGTAAAGACCTCTCCTAAGGAGGAAGAGTCCTGCACTGCTCCCTTGTCCTATACTGCCTTCTTTTTGCATTCTGTGCTCTGAACATGGTAGTAGCAGGCTCCCATGCGAGCAGGCAGCAGATGAGGCAGTGGGCAGGAGGTGGGAGTTGTAACAGGAGAGTCACTTGCCTACACAAAGGCTGCTGAACACTTCCTGTCAAAACTGTTTTTCATGGAAAAGTATTTGTTTGGTGTATTTTTTGTTTAAGATAGGAACTTTTTTGTTGATAAGTTACAGAACTTCTTAGATTATCTGTTTTCCGGGCTGCTGGAAAGTAATTTTTCTCCAAAAGACTTCCCAAGCTATTTTTATGAGCAGTTCCAGTTTTCATATTTGATAAGGAATTTGACTGAGCTTACCGTATGAATTAAATGTATACATTTTCTAGAAAGAAAATGTGGAAAAGTCTGTATAATGTCGGAAGTTAGAAACTGTAGAGTATACCACTGACTTGGGGAAGAGAAAGTGGGACTTAGCTGGAGGTGGGCTAACCTACACAAATATGTTTAATACTTCCAGTACGTCTCAGCAGATCTGGGTCTGACCTGTCAAGCCTAACAAGTGTTTTTTAAGTTTGCCCAGACTGTCTCTGCTAACTAAATAAGGAAATTATAAGAATTTAAATTTTGTTCCTTTACTCCAAACAGATGGGACAGTGCTAGAAAAGGGCTGTAACTTTCCCATTTCCTTCTAGGAGAGGAGTCATGCTGCTCAAGACATACTATTCCTTCTTTGGAGTATGTGCTATCACAGTGAAAGTGCTTACTGGTTTCTGTGATAGGAGGACATTTAGCTTGAATAGAGCCATACAAACTGGATTATTTGAGACTAGGGACCACAAATGCAGTGGTTGTCAAGGTCATAAGCTCAATCATAAGCTCACAGACTATCCCAGTAGAAACAAATTAAGATGCAGGAACACAATAAGATAGCCATTCTGGCAAGCAGCCTGCTAAAATAATGGATTTTCTCTTGGCAGGCTTGATAAGCCTGCAAAAGCTACTAGGTAACTGCAGTGTTGAGAATCCTTTATTTTAAAGACAAAGTGAAGTAGATTTGAGGCATTTAGAAAACTGGATGCAACAGTGAAAGTTATGAGGTGGTAAAAAATGTACAAATGTAATTTCAAGACTGTGGAAGAAGCTAACGTCAGTGTTCAGGAGCTGATAAAAGTCACTGGCAGGTGACGCTAAAGTTGTAAATTTTAAGGGAAGCAAAACTCAGTAGGACTAGCGTTAATTATGACTTTCAGAAGAAAGAAGTGTTTCTGATCCAGAAACCAGCTAACAGCTGATTAGACCCACATGAAACACCAGCCATAACACATGCAAGACGAATTGTGCAATGAAGAAGATGAATTGAGCACTCACAGAGGGTGCAGCTCAGGTAAATGCTTAGTGGTAGAGTTGCCTTCAGATCCTGACTGACAGCGCTGCTGAGAGGATTATCTCCTCACATTGGAGTTCCACTAACAGTTCAAGCTGGCATAAACCAGTGTTGTACCTTAAAGAGGTGCTCCCACTCTACATTCTAGGCTGTTTCTGTCACTGCGCACCTGTTGTCTCTTGTGACTGTACAAACATTTGTGAAGCTGAACAGCAAATTGATTCTTGTTAAAATCAACCCCCTGAAAACAAAAGGCTGTAATTAATCCAGAGAACTTCCCTGAAAATGTTCATTGCAGAAACCCTCCAGGAATGTCTGAGCATATATAGGTGCTGGTGTGGAAAGCAGAAGTAGTTCATGTATGGTAAAATTTAAGATGAAGTTAAAAAAGTATATAAATCCTCAAAGCTCTAACATTTTACAGAGGGCAAAAAGTTAACATAGAAGGATACCAAAAGGAATATAAAATTGAACCAAAGAATGAGATAAGTTTTGAGATGGTTAGACCAGTTCAAGAAATTGGCATGGCCAATACTGAGGAAGCCTTAACAATTGCAATTGTTTTCTAGACATGCAAATCTGAAGTTTGATGAGTGAAGACACATATAGCTGTGTGAAAGAGGAGCTGCAAGCTGAAGCTAGCACCTATGTCTCAAAAATGCCTCCAGAAAACGAAGCGACAAAAACCCCTTGTATAGCATACATTGGGAAAAAGCAGCGCTAGGAGAAACGAGCAAACACATGAATTAACATTATCACAAAAGCTGAAAAAGCTTCTGAAAGGCAACAATGTAAATCACTTAAGGAAAGCAGAGTTCTGACTGGCAAGTTTATATCAACTGGAAGACCTGTTACAAATAAACAGAGGAAAATTTTAGAAACAGAAAAAAACCCAAGCCTATGGACAAATCATATTTAAGAGATGGAACACTGGCAAGCAGCACAGAAAGCCAATGATGATGATGAAGAGATTAAACCGTCAGAGCCAAAACCCAAATCATTTCACATCATAAAGCAAGCTGTGAAAAAGCTATATAAATAAAGGTAAAACTGGTGCAGTTTCAGGTAAAGAAGAAAAGCTTTAAAAAAAAAACAGTCACAAAAAGCTGGAAATTGTAAGGTTATCAGTAGAATCACCTACCTGTTAAAAAACCCTATGAGATTAAGAGAAGCTTTTACATCAATGTGAAAACAGCATTTCATCCAAAATGCCAAAGATGACCTAGGTGTATGCAACAACTATGCAGGCTCCAGGGTCCCTTCAGTCTTGTGCAGGCAAAGACAGTACTGACCTAAACAGAATTAAAGGACCTAAGGCAAAAGTAAAGCAAGAGCAAGACATATTTATTTCCAGAAAACCACGTGCCCACCAGATTTTTACCCTAAGAATAGTCATCAAAGAGATAATTGAATAGCAAAAGCCACTCACAAACCCCAGATATTTTAAGAAAGCTTTTGACAGGCTTCAGCATCAATATATTCTGAAACATCTTGAAATCTTATGATATCCAATGAAAATAATAGACATCAAAACTTTTATAGCAAGACTTAGCTTTATATTTTAAGTAAACATAGTTTCAGTGAACAGTTTAACATAGAAAGCAGCATCAAATCAAAATGTTTTCTCTTGTTACATCTTTATAGAACTGCTTGCTTCATGATGAGAGTGGGTAATTATATGAGAAAGTATTTAACATTTGTTTTATATAGCACCAGAAGGCTTAATAATAGTAAGCTTGATTTAGATTTTACTGACAATACTGTGACTACCCAACCAACATGGTTATAAAAGAACTTGTCCAACATTAATCAAAAAATGATAGCCTTAATAATTAGCAATGACAAAAATCTAGGGAGTACCCACCAACTTTCTGTTCAAATTTTCTGAAAGATGCCATCAATAGTGATAAAGGTCTTACCAGAAGAAGTTTAATTAGGCAAGACAACAGCTTTCCCCAGCTTAAACACCTTAACATTGCTTGGACTTGCAGGCATATTCAAAAGAAGTATCCATTCAGAGCTCTATCTGCTCAATAAAACCTATTCATCCCTGGGTAACGCTTATGATATGTACATTGCATACTAAATGATGAACTCGCATTTCATATTCATTACAGTGAAATAATATCTTTGCAGGCTTGAGAAATACATCCCACCCGGAGAGTCACACATTAACTTCCTAAGTAATCTGAGCTAAATGAAATTGAGAAAGGGCTAGAGAGGAGGACCTGGGAGGCAAGAAACTTTTGCATCTGATTATCTTAGGAATGTCCTTTAATTTGGTGAGCAAATAATTATTTATTTGTTTAATAATGAATTATATACACATTCCTATAGCTAGGTCTACAATATACTTTAAACACAAAACATCAGCTGTTCCCTTGGTATTTATGTGACCATATGAACACACCTGTTGAGACTACATGAAGGAGAGGCCTCTGGAAAGTGATAAACATCCTCCATGCAAGCAGTGTGAGTAATTGGAGAGCTGAACTATGAACAGCCTTGGACCTCATACTTAAGTGTCAGACTAGGGCACTTACGGTACTCCTTACTGCTTCTGAATTTAACAGAAGAGAAATCAAGCCTTGAATGTGAAATGAAAGTGGACAAATATTTTTTCTACGTCAACATCACTACGTGATGAGTGTAGACTTCAATTTTGCAGTGGTAGAAAATAAGCAAAATACTTGATTTCACTTTTCAAGAAAGGGTTGCCCCATAGTTTCTCCCTATAAGACAAACTCAGAATGGCTTCTTCTAATTCCACTGGCTATCGAAGATGAACTCAGCCAGCTCACAAACAGGGAATCAGTTCTGTGGAATTCATGGGATTAATCACTACCAGTCAGTGGGCTTGAAATGTGAAAGTGTTTTGTTTTTTAAACACTCTGCCCAACATTAACAGAGAATCACCAAGTCACAGAATGGTTCAGGTTGGCAGGGACCTCTGGAGATCATCTTGCCCAATCCCCCTGTTGAAGCAGGGCCACCTAGAGCTGGTTACCCAGAACTGTGCCCAGATATTTTTTTAATATCTCCAAGGATGGAGACTCCATAACCTCTCTGGGCAACCTGTGCCTGAGCTCGGTCACCCTCACAGTAAAAATTGTTTCCTGATGCTTAGAGGGAACCTCCTGTGTTTCATTTTGTGCCCAGTGCCTCTGGTCCAGGCACTGGGCACCACTAAAAAAGACCCTGGCTCTGTCCTCTTTGCACACGCCCTTCAGGTTTTATACACATTGATAAGATATCCCCCCCCCCCCCCCCCGCCATCTCTCCTCTAGGCTAAACAGTCCCAGCTCTCTCAGCCTTTCCACACATGTGAGGTGCTCCAGTCCCTTCATCATCCTTGTGGCCTTTTATTGGACTTTGTCCAGTATGTCCATGTCTCTCTTGTACTGAGGAGCCCAGAACTGGACACAGCACTCCAGGTGTGGCCTCAGCAGCACTGAATAAATGGGAATGATCACCTCCCTCGACCTGCTTGCAGTACTTTGTCTAATGTAACCCAAGATGCCACTCACCTTTGCAGCAAGGGCACACTGCTGGATCATGTTCAACCAGGTGTCCCCAGGACACACAGGAGGTCCTTTTCTTCCAAGCTGCTTTCCAGCTGGGTGGCCTTCAGTATATACTGGTGCCTGGGCTTGTTCCTCCCCACCGGTAGAACTTTGCACTTCATGCACTTGTTGAACTTGACAAGGTTCTGGTCGACCCATTTCTTCAGCCTGTCAAGGTCCCTCTGGATGGCAGCATGACCCTGTAGTGTATCAGCCATTCCTCCCGGTTTGGTGTCATCTGCAAACTTGCCAAGGTTTGACTCTGCCCCATCATCCAGATCATTAATGGAGACGTTAAACACAGAGATGCTAGACTTATTACATACTAAACGTATTCTTTTACCCATCAAATTTCTGATGATAGTTTTCTTTCATAAAATCAAAACTAAGTAAATATTTGCAAATATTGTTTTTATAATGGATTACTTTTGATCAGAACTAGATGACATTCTCAGAAGTGTGCAGTAGCTGTATTTTCAGTTAATGTAAGTGAGATCTCATGACTAATTAAGACTGTACTTCTCATGGATCTTAAGAGTTCTTTCTCTTTAAAACTCAGATGTATTTCATGCCATTTCATGTTCTTTATTCAACTAGCAACAGAACAGACATTATATACTCATATTTTTATGGTGTGACTCACAATTATTAAAAAAAATCATTATTCAGATAATGTAACTTAAAGTATTCTAGAGATTCTGCAATTAGAGAAAACTGCTACCACTAAAATGTCTTTTGAATAACTCTGTATTAGTGTCTTTCACTTTAGTTCATTGATCTTTAGGCTGCTTACTTCCAGCAGTGTTATCTGGGGATTCTAGCTCACAAGGTAATAATGAGTTTCAAAAATGCATCATTAATGTCATTCTTTCTTTGTGATAAAGGAGAAAAAGCTGGGAAGAAAGAGGAAATAGAACCTATTTTTTTTCTTTCGTTCATGGCAAACAAATACTGCTGATATTAATACTGCTGATTCAGGGTCAACTGCAAACTGCATTAAATAATCTGAGATTTTCTGAAGCTGTTTATTATCCTTCTCCTAGTCCATGGGAATGACTTCTCTACTCTAGCCCTTAGAACTACCTGCCTCACATTGGCATTTCAGCTTTGGTGAAGATATACCCCAGTTCCTCAAACACCCACCTGGTTTATCTGCAGTAGCGCTTTGGCTTCATTTGAGTATGTACCTCTAGAGAAACTGAAAGCATGCCTAATTTGTCAGGCTCAGTGGTATTCATTTTAAGTGGTAAAGAAACTCAAAATTAAAACAATGAGGCTTAGTCAAACAAGGCAGAGATAAATTTTCATTTAAAACTGGAAATAAAAGCATAAAAGCAAGAAACACAGACTTTGAGTATGGCTAGCCTTAGGCTTTGGTCTGGGATTGTCGAGGCACCTCTTAGCTGTAGCCATCAGGGCTTGACTCAACAGAATTCCACCTCGAGGGTGCTGCCCAAGGCTACCTTGCCATCTCCATTTATATCCCAGGTTTCCTGATTGCTCTTGAATGTCAATGATGCTTCAAAGACCACCCACCACAAAAAACCCCTGTTTTCAGAGGACCTCACCTGAGGTGCTGCCTTAGGCATCTGAGAGATTGCTGCCAGAATGCCCTTAAGCTTACCTGAGAATAACTGCCTTAGAAGGGTAGAGGGACAAATCAGGAAACCCATTCCTCTCCTCATGTTTATCTTTTCTTTTAGGAAGTCTTTTGAGTAATAGACTTACTCTAATACATTTTACAAATCACATGATAAATGTGGGGGTTTTATTGTGTAGCAGTTTCAGTCATTTTCTGGTTTATTGACATTTCAGGGGAACTTCATTTTCATAGTAAAATGAGATGCCAGTTTTAAGGGGCATCCTGTCTCAAGGTACCTGCATCAAGATTTTTAGCAATCCATAAATGGGAAGTGCTCTGAACAGAGGTTTTCGCTTTAGTATAAAAGAAGATCCATTTGCAAATGAAGTCCCAATTCTCTACAGGTCAGGCATCTCTTGAAAAAACAACTTCAATGAGTGATATTTTAGTATGGCATTCTAATTTGTTCACCACATTTGTTCACCACAAATTCAACTTTTGACTATTCTTTCAGTTTTTGACTTGTTTCTAGATCCTTTTTCAAACTTGAACAAAGTTTGCTCCTTCAAAGTTTATTCCTCAGTAAATTTTTTGCCAGCTACACTCAAAGCAAACTTCCTAGGATGCATGGGGGAAGAATCCACTTTTAGTTTGGATTTTGGTGTTCATAGCAAAAGTAATGTAGAAATCCAAATTTCCAGACTTCAAGCCCAAAAGTAGGGTCAAATGATGGGTTTCTTCTCCGCAAACATACTTTTTGTCATAAAAGAAATTGTTTAACTATATTTTAATAAAGTATCTGTTCCCTTCTGGTGATGATATTGTTGTAAGAAAAGGTTTAGAAATGGAAGGGTTTAGAATGGAAGTGGAAGAGGGAGGTTCACACTATGTGGAAAAAGGGACTGGCCACTTGGGAGGAATATAGGAATGTCGTCAGGGTATGCAGAGATGTGACGAGGAAGGCCAAGGCCCACTTAAAACTAAATCTGGCGAGGGACATCAAGGGTAACAAGAAGGGCTTTGTTAAATCAGCAGTAAAAGGAAGACTGGGGATACAGTGGGCCCACTGCTGAACGAGGTGGGGGCCCTGGTGACACAGGATGCAGAGAAGGCAGAGTTACTGAATGCCTTCTTTGCTTCAGTCTTTACTGCTAAGGCTGGCCCTCAGGCATCCCAGCCCCCAGAGGTGAGAGAGAAGATCTGGAGAAAGGAGGACTTCCCCTTGGTTGAGGAGGATTGGGTTAGAGATCACCTAGGCAAACTGGATCCTCACAAATCCATGGGCCCTGATGGGACACACCCATGAGTGTTGAGGGAGCTGGTAGATGTTCTTGACAAGCCACTCTCCATCATCTTTGAAAGGTCATGGAGGACAGGAGAGGTGCCCGAGGACTGGAGGAAAGCAAATGTCACTCCAGCCTTCAAAAGGGCAAGAAGGAGGTCCCAGGCAACTGTAGGCCAGTCAGCCTCACTTCCATCCCTGGAAAGGTGATGGAGCATTTCATCCTGGAGGTCATCTCCAGGCTTGTAGAGGAAAAGAAGGTTATCAGAAGCAGTCAACATGGATTCACCAAGGGAAGATCATGCTTGACCAACCTGATAGCCTTCTCTGATGGTGTGACTGGCTGGATTGATGAAGTGAGATCAGTGGATATTGTTTATCTTGACTTCAGTGAGGCATTCACACTGTCACTCACAACATCCTCATAGACAAGCTAAGGAAGGGTGGGTTAGATGAGTGGACAATGAGAGGGATTGAGAACTGGCGGAACAACAGAGCTCAGAGGGTCGTAATAAACAGTGCAGAGTCTGGTTGAAGGCCTGTAACTAGCAGTGTTCCCCAGGGGTCTGTGCTGGGTCCGGTCCTGTTCAACATAGTCATCAATGGACAAAGGGACAGAGTGTACCCTCAGCAAGTTCGCTGATGATGCCAAGCTGGGAGGAGTGGCTGATACACCAGAAAGCTGTGCTGCCATCCAGTGAGACCTGGACAGGCTGGAGAGCTGGGCCGAGGGGAACATCATGAAATTCAACAAGAGCAAGTGTAAGGTCCTGCACCTGGGGAGGAACAACCCAATGCACCAGTACAGGTTGGGGGTTGACTTGCTGGAAAGCAGCTCTGCTGAGGACCTTGGAGGGCTGGTGGACAGCAAGGTGACCATGAGCCAGCAATGTGCCCTTGTGGCCAAGGTGGCCAACAGTATCCTGGGGTGCATAAAAAGGAGTGTGGCCAGCAGCTCGAGGGAGGTTATCCTCCCCCTCTACTCTGCCCTAATGATACCACATTTGGAGTACTGTGTCCAGTTTTGGGCCCCCCAGTTCAAGAAGGGCAGGGAACTTCTTGAGCAAGTCCAGCAGAGAGCTACCAAGATGATGAGGGGACTGGAGCATCTCGCTTATGAGGAAAGACTGAGAGACCTGAGTTTGTTCAGCCTGGAGAAGAGAAGGGTGAGGGGGAAATCTTATCAATACTTACATCTGAAGGGTGGGTGTCAAGAGGATGGGGCCAGGCTCTTTTCAGTGGTGCCCAACACCAAGGGGCAATGGACACAAGTTGGAACACAGGGAAGCTCCACCTAAACATGAGGAAAAACCTCTTTACTGTGAGGGTGACAGAGCAGTGGAACAGGCTGCCCAGAGAGGCTGTGGAGTCCCCTTCCCTAGAAGTATTCAAAACCCACCTGGACATGGTCCTGTGCACCCTGCTCTAGGTGTACCTGCTCAAGCAGGGGAGTTGGACGAGATGATCTGCAGAGGTCCCTTCCAACACCTACTATTCTGTGATTCTGTGATTTAGTAGGATCCCCTTACTCAGAATCTGAAGGGACTTATTGTTTTGTAGTGGTGCTAGCAATGTCCCAGTTAGGCTGTAACACAGAACAAGAGTGCTACCTGCTCGCAGTTGTCAGTCACCGAAGACCTCACAGAACTGTAATTTCTGGAGCTCTGGCCAGCTTTCAGCTGAGATCATTCTGTATTTTACTCCTAGTAATTCAGCCTATGTCTTCAGTTGCAGAATCCTTACACCTCCCTTTCTGACCTGCAGTGTTACAGTAAGTTATTATATAGCTGGTTTTTCGCACCCTGACAGCAGCTGTGTTTCACCAGTGAACCACATACTGGTGATATAGTTTTCATTTTCCTTTAAGAGATATTCAAGACTTCATTAATGCTAAAAAAGCTTTTTTGAAAGGTCTTGTTGAAAGACAGAATACAAATGCGAAGTATTTTTATTCATAATTGTTATTAAGTCCCTTTTTATTGCTGTATGTATTTCTCTAGTAAGTGCAATTCAATCATTTATACAGTGCGTGGAAGGTTTCTGAACTGTCTTTGCAACAGGTCTGAAGAATGGGTAATGAGAAACCTAAGGGAAAATGGGCTTTGTGCAAGAGCAATCCACAGCTTCTCTCTTTCCCCTCCAAACAAAATCATAACATCAGCACATCTACTGCTCACTGTATAAAATAATTTCTTTTGAAATCACTCTTTTCTACAGTACTTCCATGTAAGCTGTCTGTTTTGCTGTAATAAATTAACAGTGATACTCCTAATGAGAAGTGCTGCAGGTTGTAGTGAGATTTGAGTCTTCGCTTGAAGGCACTGGAAAATTAATTTTGATATAGAGCAACATCTCTGAGCATGGCACTGGCTGAGGTAAATTGAGATAACTAAACTGTATTGATTAGAACCAGTCTGAAAGATTCATGTTTTTCAGGGCAAAAACAAATTAGAAGAGACACTTTGGGATATTGGAAACTTTCTTTCATGTTAGTACACCTCTTGTGTTCAGGAAAATTCAGCATCTGTTTTGGCCCATTTTAAAACTACTGGATGAAGTTACTGAGTATTTTCTTGAAGCAATGAAATAGAAGGAATTGAAATATAAGATAGGGCTGGATTGCAGTCTGAGTTTTGTGCTGTTAGTGACAGCCAGGAACAAAGTAGTGACAAGATATGAAGATTTGAATATTTAGCTAGGAAATGCAACAAGTACAGTACTGTTGACCATTTCTGCATTACAGTCCACCTCCTCTTGGGCCACCTCTTCATGGGAAACTACTGTGGAATACACAAAAGTAAATGTTGGATGCAAGAGATATTATGCGCAAAACTTTTTCTCAACACAGTTACATGTCCCTTCTATGTTTTTTTTAATTCTTTTTTAAATAAGACTAAGTTTACTAAGTGACCCCACAAAAAAACATCCTTGGGTTATGAAAATGCAAGCAGGTATCTAAGGTGAAATGGCAACTCTACAATTAGCCTTGTTGTATGCACATGGGCCAAAAAACCACCCCTCAGGCCAAAATGTTTTGAGTTAGGTTCATAAATCCTCAGTTTAAATTTAGCACCCAGAGGTTTCCGGAGCCTAAACTTTTTAATATCTGGCCTCTAAATAAATAGCTTGGTCCTTGAAAGCTTGAGCACCTTAAGCGTTTCTCACTGACTTAAATATGTGCCATTAGGTCTTTTGAAAATCAAATCATAGTGGGCATGCCAAAATATGACTTCAGGGTTCAAACTGTACTTTCCTGGTTTTGAAAATATTGATAAATACCTGTAATATAGAATCTCTCTCCTCTGGGAGGCTACCAGTACTCTCACAGTCCATCCAGACAATGCACAGGGTGGCCTATCCCAATCTTTCTTTCTAGACCTGAGCACGCTACATGCTGCCTGTACCCAGATCAGTGATACTGTAGCTCAGAGGGAGCAATACTCTCTGCAATGGAGCAATGCAGCATCTCTGCAGCCAACCGTACAAACCTTGCAGGAACATCAATTCCCAGCTGATTTAAGTGACTGTTCTTCCTGCCAGGACACAAGCATGTTCAGGCTGGAAGTGGGGAAGGGGTTAAAGCTAATGCCTTTCTGTCATTCAGGTCAATCCTTTTATAGTCATGATAGGCTTCATAAATTCAAATTCCCCTTTGTAATGGGCAAGTGGAAAAGATAGGGTGATACATCTTTAAGTACTGAAGATGAGATCATCTTCTTTTTATAGAAACTGAAATCATCCAAAAGCTGCACAGCAGCAGGCTGAGTGCATTTCTCAAGCTGCATGGAAAGAGCACTATCTGGGAATTTCTTTCCAAATGAAAAGGGAGCACATACCCAGCCAGATCTCATCTTGAAATATGACTCCTAGACACTGCTTTTATTTCTTGGATGGAACTGAGGGTTTAACTGGTTTTATGTTATCACTTCTTCAGTCATTTAATTCCATCCTTACAGTCTTGAAAGTGAAAACCAGGTCTTTCTTTTTCCACTGGGCATGACTGAGAAATCATTATAACACCTTGAATCTCATCTCAGAAAGGAAAAATCTGTTACAGTTATGGAGCTATTACTGGTCATCAAGATAAAGCAATAAAGCTCACATAGAAAAGTATCCCACCCTAATACTGTTCATTATCAGATAGGCACATAAGAAAAAGAGTGAATATTGTTTGTAAAAAAAGACTTCACTCCCCCCCATGCAAGCATACATGTAAACTCTTGTGTAGGCACACACACAGACACACTCATATAATCTGAGTCATTAGTGGGTCAAGCATGGCCAGGCAGAGGCCATAACTGGGATTCCTGCAATTGCATTAATGTTACAGGGCATGTTTGCAGTCATGGCTTGTCCCCTATAAAAACTCCAAGAATGTATTCTAAAATTAGAGTACCACAGGTGCATCCATAAGTCAAAGTAATGCCTACATCTAACCATGCATTGTGAAAGCTGAGCAATGTCATTTTTCCAACTCTTCTGTATCTTGCATTGCTTAGTATAAGTCACGCTAGAATCAGCTTTTCTTGTGGTTCCTAATTTTAGCAAAGGTTTACTAGTTTCATGCAAGAACTGAATATGTTATGAGATTTGTCTTTGTTTAATACACTTAGCTTTACCTAGAAGAGGAGAAACAGTCCTTAAGGCTTAATGAAAGATCACAGAGAAGTGAAGTGATTTGACCAACAACATATGTTGCATCAGTGGCAGCCAGAGGTCAGGTCTAGCTCCCCAGACTGGCAGTCTTGCATCTTGTCCACCAGATCCTGGTGCTTTCCCGTGCCAGTTCAGAGGGCAGGGTTCAAACAGGATTTTAATACTTGGTGTAAATGGGACAGGACGGGGTGGGGGTCGAGACATGTTAAAGGTCTGTGAAGGTCTTTACTTACAGTAAAGGGACAAGGAGATGGAGTGCTGCTCTGGTGTACAGTGGCTTAAGACTGGATGCCGCCTCTCTCTCAGTCACAGCTTGACTGAGGCACAAAGGAAATAAGATGGCCATGTAGGGCAACAGCTGTAAGGAAGCATTTCCCTTGGTCATTAATGAGCCTAGACTATGCCAAAAATCCCCACAGTACAAGGATACATACTGGGCTGCTGCATCCTCATACAGACCAGAAGGAGTCTGTGCAGCTCCCTAGCCACATCCATTTCAGGCAATCTCAAACTGCTTCACAGCTTTGAAGCCCCCATTCTGCTGTGACCTGTGAACGAGTAACATTACTTTGATTTATGAGTATATTTGCTGAATGTTACTATGGTACAGGCAGACCACTGAAGTATAGTATTACAGCGTAGGGGTTCCTATTAGGAATTACATAGATCAGAAAAGCACAAAAAGAAAAAGGCTATTACAGTAGAATGTGAGCTCATTTCTAAAAGAGTGTATTATTTTATAGCTGTCCTTTCAGTTTTGACTTTCATAACCCTCTTAGAAAATCAGCTGTGAAATTTCACTCCACTTTCATTAACAACCAAAACTCAAGTACACGGCATGATATGAAAAGCAGACAGTCTATCCAAGATAGTAAATATCATAAGTCTTTCATATTACTTACACATGGCCATATCCTTAGCACTTGTAAGTGTGCGTAATTGGCACAGCTCCATTGGTACAGAGGCAATAAATCCCAGCTGAGAAGCCAACCTTCAAAATCTTATCCCAAGGACAGTCATAGAACAGTTGCTATCAATTTAAAGAAGATTTGTTTCTTCTTCCATTCATTTGTTTTGGTCTATTTTTTAATCAAAGGGAAAGCCCTCCTTATGTGTTTTTGTATGAAACAAAATTATGTGATGGTTTTGCATTTGATTAGTTTTTTTGTAGTTGCATTATCAAAGTTTATTAATAGCAAGAGAATGCATTTTAATTGCAAAAATATAAAGAAACATTCAGATTGCAAAGTCAGTCTTTCATTATCTTATTTTTTCATTTTAACTTGGACCCTAAGTTAATTCATTGAAGATGGATTATGACCAGTAAATCGAATGTTTACTGATACCTTGTTGCATCTTCAGTAATCATTACCTGATCCTTTGTTTTACTATGATGAATTCTACCTCATTCTGCCATGTAATAATCAATAATCTTACAGGCACTCTTACAGTTTTCATAATATCATTATCTAATTATTTCAAAACCAATAACTGCATTTTCATACAGTTTATGTGAGAGTGATAAATACTCATTTAACATGGGAAAGTCAAGGCACAGAAAGAATTAAGTAAAAAAATTACACTTATGTGGAGTACCCCATATGAGAAAGCAAGAACTACATTTTTCACCTCTGTTGCATTTTGTGTCATTTGTTCCAGGCACAAAAAGCATGGACTTCAGTTTCAACCAAGTTGATCTTCAGGAGACCGTATTCTAGTTTCTACAACATTCTGCATTTCTAGTTTCTACAACATCTGAAGCAGAGATATTGTAGATGAGCTAGTTCTTAACACAATCCTAAATCAACCCAAGAGCAGCTCCAGGTTCGAGGTCATGTTAGAAATACATGCATAAAGTGACAAAGGTGGCTTTCAGGTTGCACAAATTGTGTTAACACAGGCATTGCAGAACTGAGCACTTGAGTTGTGCTACTTCTTTTTCCTCATGCTTTTCTATGCCGTTCCCAATATTTTAAAAGTGTTGACCAAAAAGATTTAAAATGATGACCAAAACCCATCAATATAACTATGTAGTTTTTATACTCACAAGTCATCATCAGGTTTAGAACATCTTAATATGGTGCAAAGCGCTCTGCCACTTTACCTGGAAGGGGAATCACCACTGTAGTCAGTGGCCACCCCTCATACAGACCTGCAGTTGGCAGGATAATACTGCTCTTTGACAGTAGGTTCAACAGTATTTGTTGACAGTGGAACAAAAGGGCTGAAAGGAGTGGGACCCACGTGGAAGACAATATACCCTTGTAATCAACAGCCCTTCTGCTTATGTTCATTCAGCAATCCTGGTATTTCACATTTTGTTCCTCCAATTGCCCAACACCAGCATAAAGATATTCCTTATAATTTGCTAACAGGCACAGATAATGACAACTGCTACATCTGTGTGATTTCTGTACATTCCAGACCATTTTGGTACTTCGGTGGAACCCTGGTCAGCCTGAGGTCTGTCACTAGTCAAACTGCAGCCCACTTTCCAAGACTTAGGAAAATTGATGTAGCCTTTAAACAAAAGCATCTTCCCACCTTTAGGGTTATCACCCAAGCTGAACAGCTAAAGTTTGAATAATTTACTACTAACAAAATGCATACATAACCAGGAAACTAAGCAGAAGTAGGAGAGAAACTTTAAGTTGGATAACAAAGACAACAAGGAATGAGTATGCATGTGTGCAGGTACATGTGTGAGTGCCTGTTTAAAACATTTTTTTTTATCTTTTCATTGACTTTTCCTAAAAATCAGTCATTATACATTCTACATCATTTGTGCACCCTCGGTAAGTTTGCAGATGACACCAAATTAGGCGGGAGTGTTGATCTGCTTGAGGGTAGGAAGGCTCTGCAGAGGGATCTGGACAGGCTGGATCGATGGGCCAAGGCCAATTGTATGAGGTTTAACAAGGCCAAGTGCCAGGTCTTGTACTTCGGTCACAACAATCCCATGCAACGCTACAGGCCTGGGGAAGAGTGGCTGGAGAGCTGCTTGGTGGCAAAGGACCTGGGGGTATTGGTTGACAGCTGGCTGAACATGAGCCAGCAGTGTGCCCAGGTGGCCAAGAAGGCCAACAGCATCCTGGCTTGTACCAGCAATAGTGCGGCCAGCAGGAGCAGGGCAGTGATCGTGCCCCTGTGCTCGGCACTGGTGAGGCCACACCTCGGATCTGTGTTCAGTTTTGGGCCCCTCAGGACACGAAGGACATTGAGGTGCTGGAGCGTGTCCAGAGAAGGGCAACGAAGCTGGTGAAGGGTCTGGAGAGCAGGTCTGATGAGGAGTGGCTGAGGGAACTGGGGTTGTTTAGTCTGGAGAAGAGGAGGCTGAGGGGAGACCTTATTGCTCTCTACAACTACCTGAAAGGAGGTTGTAGTGAGGTGGGTGTCGGTGTCTTCTCCCAAGTTACCAGCAGTAGGACAAGAGGAAACGGCCTCAAGTTGCATCAGGGGAGGTTTAGATTGGATATTGGGAAAAATTTCTTCACTGAAAGAGTGGTCAGGCATTGGAACAGGCTGCCCAGAGAGGTGGTGGAGTCACCACTCCTAGTGTTCAAAAAAACGTGTATGCATGGTACTTCAGGGCATGGTTTAGGGGACATGGTAGTGCTGCGT
Source organism: Sula dactylatra (assembly GCA_013389905.1). Lineage (NCBI taxonomy): Eukaryota > Metazoa > Chordata > Aves > Suliformes > Sulidae > Sula > Sula dactylatra. Next base: position 102,500 of record WEKW01027073.1, read on the forward strand.
TGATGGTTGGACTTGGTGATCCTAGAGGTCTTTTCCAACCCTAATAATTCTATGATTCTAAGTTACATCATAGCTTTAAAGCAATCATTTCAAAGACATTGCATTAAATAATTTACCTTTTTTTCTGCTGTCCAGATAAGATACTGACTGTTCTAAAATTAAAACCAATGTCAATAAAAAGAAGGTACATATGGCATCTTGCCACTGAACAATTTTAATATCTCTAATATGAAAGGCTCTGGCTTTTTTGTTAAGGTTCATAGTATTGCACAGACAGAAGTAAAAAAAAAAAAAAAAAACAACAAAAAACAACACAAAACCAAAGCCCAGCATGACTAATTTTCTGCTTTAATTGTGTCAGGCTAGTAAGAGTTGAACTGCTGCAGAGCTATGTACTGTAATTCCTTTAAAGCCATGCTTAGAGTGCACATGTCATTAGGCAATTATATACTGCTCTGGGCTGCTTATCATACCCATGATATCAGAGGAGGAAGCAGCATTTCCTGCACTGCCCACAGGCTAAATCTTACAATATCCTGTTAAGGTTGAGACAAATGCTGACCCATCACTGGAAGGGAGCTACAGGTTGAAGCTAGATACTAATGACAGTGGAAGAGTTAAGTGTTCTGACTTCAAATTCAGTACCAAGAAAGCACGTTAACTTCAGCTTTCTTTAACTGATACAGAGTAGGAAAAGATTAAAATTATCCCTTTAAAATGTACTTATCCAGAGAATAAGTTTGGTCAAGTCCTGATCTCAATTCTAGGCAATCTTTTCATGTTATAAGTTCTGGTTTTATAAGCAGCTAATATGAGAAAACATGCAGAACTCTTGTCCCCTTTAGCAAAAAAATGTCTGAGCCTGAAGAGTTCTCAGTTGTACAGGTCTGGCTATGTTTTTCAGTGAAACACATGGCAGAACAGCTTCCAACCTAGCATAAAGTTTGGGTGAACTTGCCTAGGCAAAGTTTCTGCTAATGCCATCAAGTCTGAACTAGCTTATTTCAAGCTACTTCTGGTATTTCTATTCATTATACATTGTAGACATAAGGAATTCTTGGAGCCAGAACTATAAGCCAGATTCAGCACTGTTCTTGTATAGTTACTTAACCAGTGCAGAATAAATAATGCAACCGTTTTGATTTGTCGCTATTTTCTGTTAACCTTCCATAATGAAAAAAACATGCACAGAGTTAAGTTATGTCTTGGTTTCTTTCAGTTGTTTGGAAACCACAAACCATCATTCACTTGTGTTTCAACATATAGGAAATTACTGTTTCTCAAATAGTTTGCCAAAATTCAGAGTTGAAGGTTTATTTCCATTTGAATCAAATATTGATGTCAAAGAATGTATATTGTTTGACAATTTGTTTATTCACAGAAATTAATCTAAAAGTCTGTGAAAGGAAACAATAGTTAACCATTTCTTTGATCAGGGAGAACATCAAATGAGCTTTCTCCGTGTTTTCTCGTGCTCTTATTAATACTTTCCCAAGCTTTCTGCTTATTTCTGCTGGGTTTCATAGCCTATTTTATACACACTGTTATGAAGTCTCTTACTATTTTCTACAATCCGCATAACACTGTCTTCAGCAGACCTTCCACTGTGTGCAACTGTCTACCATGGGGAAGGAAGTATTTTTTTCTTTCTTTTTGCCTCTTAGTATATCCATTTACTTTGATTAGGTTTGCTATCCTCTTTGCATCAGATTCACCTAATTGCAGCTATTAGCATCTTTCTAATTTATTTCATTACCATAATGAAATACATGAGTATGTTATAGCACAGAGACTAAGGAAAAACATATCTACCATACCATTTCACTGAAGAACAGAAACCCAATTACTTCATATTTTTGCACACAGGATATTTACTTCTCTACAGAAAGGTTCCTATGTCTATGAATCAGCAAAAGTCTCAGTAAGCCCTTCAAAATTTAACCAGATTTTCAAAAATGGTGAAAGATCAGAGTTTTATCTGACCAACACTAGCAACTCCTTACATTTTTCAGAGTTCAGCAACCACAACTAACTCTTATGAAATGTCATCATTTTTTCAAAACAAGTCACCACCAGATGTATGGAATACTTTTGAAAAGCCCACTTAGCTGCAGGCATTGAGCTACTTTGAACATGCTGGCCAAACAATGGTTAAGCAGCGTGCTGTGCAATGGCTATATGTAGGGTGAGGATATAGCCCTGAGCACTGACATGCAATTGTCCATACAATTAAATTGTTAGTACAGTCATTTGCGTGCTTTCAGTCCAGACCAACAGTGATCTCCCAGACATCATGAACAAGTTAAGGCTCAGAGACCATTTGTAGTAGGAAAATTTGGAAGTGCCCATATTTGAATGGCAAGACAAATATTTCATGATACGTTTCTTTTTCTTGATACAAATCAAGCATTTGAAGTTAGAAGCACAGGAGGATTTTTGCTCACTCTCAGGAGTCACATTGTGGTATTGCATATATTCTCTGGCCCTTTTCATGAGGAAACCTTGAAAACAGTGTCCTTAGACATGGCTAAATTCACAGATGTTTGAATGGTAATTTTGTGTGGTTGTGCATAAGAGGCTCTATTCAGACTATCCCCATCACTAACAAGGGACTTTGGGTTGGATCTCTGAAGGATACAAAAGGCGTTGTTTCACTTGTCTTTGGTCAGAGCCAGGTGAACTCTAGTCCTTGCTGCTTTTTTCCTATACAAGGGAAAAAATAAAAAAAGACCGCTCTTCAGTGGGTTCTTCTGTCGCTTTCTTCTAATCACCGTTATCCTATTGACAGATGCAAGTCACTCGGCTTTTCTGATTTCACGTTTGCACAGTCAACAAGCTCTCCAGTTCTTAGCCTCTTTCTATCCCTTGAACTTCTAGGATTTGCAACTGGTTTAATCACTTATTTAAAATACTGAGGCATGCAATTGAAAACGCTGCAATGTCTGTTAAAAGGTCTATGTCTAGCATCATTCTACTTAGGCCCAGTTGATTATAGCAGTTTAAGAAGGTAAGGGCTGAGGACCATTTCTACTATCTACAGAACTTCATGTGCTCAGGAGGCACACGAAATTCTCTGTTGTTTAATCTCACCTTTAAAGCAGTCCTATGACTGTCTTGATTTCTTAAATATAGTAGATACTATGGGTTAAAGAGGCTGTATCTTTATAGGCCTGTTAGGACAAACTAATTCCACTACGACACTGTTTCCTGAACATAACCACACTAGAACAGTACTTTCTTTGCTCTCAAATATTATGTGCTAGGTAGTGGGCAAATATGGGAAATATGAATAGTCATGCATTATGGATTGCTCCTGAATACCCAAGACATTTCAATACAATTAACGTCACAAGTGCTGTGCTCATTTCTTCTGTTTCTGAAGTCTTTGTCATTACAGGAGTAGATACTAATGAATGATCACTCCAAGATCTTCTACCTCAGAACAGCACTTACCCTGTCAACTGTTTTGGAAACAAGTGGAAATATCATTAGCGTGATCCATTCTTGACTCTAGAAATAGGATTAAACATACGGATGCAGTTGCCTAACATCATTAACATCACTTGTCATTTTGAACAGATGATAAAGACCTAATACAAGGTAAAGCTATTTTTTTATACATTTTTGACAGTGCAGTTCCAAATTGCGTTCTTATTGGCAACTGAAGGAGCCAGGTCCTATTCTGCTGCTGGGCTGAAAAGCTAGATTTTCTTTTGCTAGATTTGTCCTTCCAGACCAAGATACAGATATATTAGTAGGACAAGTATGGAAAAGCTTGTATTGAAGTTCCCCCATATATGTATCATTCACTGCTTAAATAGGGAGCTTCCTCCTTTTTAGTATTACTGTTATGGCACTGCCTAAAGGATCCATCATGCTAAATGATCCACTGTGCTAGGTGCCATACACATGAGTCTCCTGAAGGGGTGAAAAAATAAATCACTACTTACTGTCTATACAAGTTGGTCACAGAAGAGGTTGGACAGAGAACAGAGGCACACTGGTCTAAACTGACTCATTCAGGACTGACCAACACATCAGTGGCACAGCCAGGACCAGAATCCAGTTTTCCCACATTTCTAACTTGCAAAGGTAGAATCATAGAATGTCCTGAGTTGGAAGGGACCCACAAGGATCAGAGTCCAGCTCCTGTCTCTGCACAGGACAGCCCCAAAATTCACACCCTGTGTCTGAGGGTGTTGTCCAAGCGCTTCTTGAATATTGTCAGGCTTGGCGCCATGACTACCTCCCTGGGGAGCCTGTTCCAGTGCTCCACCACCCTCTGGGTGAAGAGCCTTTTCCTAATATCCAATCTAAACCTCCCCTGGCACATCTTCCTGCCATTCCCTCAGGTCCTATCATCATTGGTCAACAGAGAGAAGAGATCAGCACCTGCCCCTCCTCTTCCCCTTGTGAGGAAGCTGCAGACCACCATGAGGTCTCCCCTCAACCTCCTCTTCTCCAGGCTGAATAAACCAAGTGACTTTAACTGCCTCTCATACAGCTTCCCCTCTGAACCCTTCACTAACTTTGTGGCCCTCCTCTGGACACTCTCTAGTAGCTTTATATCCTTAACATACTGTGGCGCCCAAAACTGCACACAGTACTCAAGGTGAGGGTCCGCAGCAGCACAGAGTAGAGTGGGACAATTGCCTCCCTCGACCGGCTGCAATACAGTGCTTGATGCACCCCAGGACATGGCTGGCCCTCTTGGCTGCCAAGGCACACTGTTGGCTCATGTTCAACTTGCCGTCAACCAGAACCCCCAGATCCCTCTCCACAGGGCTGCTCTCCAGCCTCTCGTGCCCCAGTCTGTATGTATATCCAGGGCTGCCATGCCCCAGGTGCAAAATCCAGCACTTGCCCTTGTTAAACCTCATGCAGTTGGTGATTGCCCAGCTCTCTAATTTGTTTAGATCTCTCTGCAGGGTCTCTCTGCCCTCAAGAGTGTCAACAGCTCCTCCCACTTTTGTGTCATCAGCAAGCTT
>WEKW01027073.1:124052-215709 GCA_013389905.1 Sula dactylatra
GGGAGCGGGAGCGGGAATCCCCGCTCCTCCGCGGCTGCGGGCTGCGTCCGTCTCCCGGTTCGCCCTGTGCGGCCGGTGGCGGTGGCCTGGGAACCTGTTGTGTGCCGCTGTCACGGGGATGGGCCCTTTTCATGTCCGAAGTCCCCGAGAAGCGGGGAGAGCAGCGGTTTGCTCCATTGTCTGGAATGCCCTTGGAGAAAACCGGTCAGAAGGCACGGCGCACATAAGCCGATGTTTTTATGTAGTGTAAACTACGTATCGTGTTTCGGAATACAAAGAGTATTTTTTGTAACTCTTGCCAGTGCATGCGATCGTGTGGCTCTCAAACGATCCCTGTGGATTTTTTTTTTCCTCTCCTGAGTCAGACACCTCCCTTCTCTGAGTAAATGACTTCACGCTGCTTGCCATGGTCTAGTAAGCCGATAACGTTGGGACTCTCGGTGGTCAGCTAATTTTTTAAATCGTGAATATTTTCTTCAGCTTTCTGGCTATCTTGTTTATTTACATCTTGATCAATGCAAATTTTACATGACACATCTTTATTTAGCTTTTGGCAAAGCCTACGTGTTGCAAAATAAAAGTTTGAAGTTGAAATTCAGTTGACTTTAGGTGACAGAGTGGTACAGCAGCTCCCTTAACCAAAATCCCTCGCATCAGGAAACTCTTCTGGCTTGGCTAACGAATAGAAATAATTCGGTTTTATGTACAACAATAGAGATCATAGATGGAAGTTTCTGATGTGAGGAATGGTTTCTGCCTTATTCAGAACTTTTGTATATCCTGGTCTGGACCTGTGCTCTAAGGGGATGAATGCCCAGAAGTCTTTGCAGGGTCAGGGCTTTAAATTATGAACACTGATGTGCAGTACTTCTCTTGTTTCTTCCATGTGGCCTTTATTAATGGCTCATCCTTCCTGAGCTCATTTACAAGGTCCTAAAAGTCTCTATTTATGAGTCTTCCCTATAAACTCAGTATGAGTTTTTATTTGAGTTTTGCTGGCTTTGTGATGTGGATCGGCATGGGAAATCTCTCTGGTTCTCTGTCTGACCTTTGTGCATCAGTTTGTCTGCCAGTGCTTACTGTGGTCTCTGCAGGGAGGAATGGGCTCTCTTCTCTATTTTTGCCTTGCATATAATGAAAGCTTGTGCAAACAAAGAGAAATTATGAGTCTTTCTTGTTTCTTTATGCTTTTTTTTAAAATGGGATTGTATGCCCGTAGTGTAAAAACATTACAGGGCCAAATAAAGTGTTGTGGCAAAGAAGCTGTAAACAAAACACAAAAAAACCCACAAAATCTAAATGCCTGTGAGACTGCATTCATTGAAAAGCTGTTGACAGCTCATGTTTGGCCATATCATGTTGGAATGGAAATAAAGACTCACAGGAATAGAAATATCAGCATTGCTTTCTTTTACTGAAATTGGAAAAGGGAAAAACTGTGTTGGCTGGTAAGAATGTAGAAATGCCTCCTCTCCACTGTGTTTGGACATGTATCCACAATAGTTCATCACGAGAAGTCCTGCTTTGTAACTTTGGGATAATCGCACAAGTAATAGGATAGTATTGCATTTCTCTTCTACTGGATGAAGGCTTGAAAGGAAAACCTTAGGAGAACTGCTTAGCTCGTTGTACTGAGGGGCTGACCCTGGCTGTGGAGGTTTGCCTGTGTATGTCTATACCTGCGTGGAAATAGGTTATATGTCACCACAGGAGTGCCTCAGATGTTCAGTTTTTATATCTAGGGAACGGAGCTGAACTTTTAGCTGAGAACACTGTAGTTTGCCAAGCTGTTATGCCTATCCTGCAAGTGCAATGTCCTGCAGGTGGAAAAGTGCTATAGACCTCTCTGCTCAGGGCAGCTATGGGTGTGATGGACCTTCAGCTGCGGTGGCTGTGGCATAGTGTGGCATTTTTAATGCAGGGAGAATCTGTTTTATGGTGGCTATTTCTGAGCACAGTTGCTGAGTATCAGTTCCTGTTGGCACTCCCCTCATTAATCCCCAAGCACTGCAGTCACGAAGTGGGACCCTTCTCGGGATTAGAGATTGCAAACTGTGGTTGCCATAGGGATGTTTAAATTGTCACAGCCTCTGACCAGTTTTTTTTTATATCTATACATATTATTACTTAAAGTTTGAGAGGAATGTATTGGGAAGCTTCCCTAAGGCCTAGGAGACAGAGTCTCTCTGTGCAATAAATCTCCACTTCTGTATATTGAAGGATTTTCCAAGACCTTAATTTCATTGTGTGCTGCATGTTACCTGATACATAACATTGTCACAGAATCACAGGATGGTAGGGCTTGGAAGGGACCTCTGGAGATCATCTCGTCCAACCCCCCTGCTTGAACAGGTGCACCCAGAGCAGGGGGCACAGAACCACGTCCAGGTGGGTTTTGAATGTCTCCAGGGAAGGGGACTCCACAGCCTCTCTGGGCAGCCTGTTCCACTGCTCTGTCACCCTCACAGCAAAGAGGTTTTTCCTCATGTTTAGGTGGAGCTTCCCTGTGTTCCAACTTGTGCCCATCGCCCCTTGTCCTGTTGTTGGGCATCGCTGAAAAGAGCCCGGCCCCATCCTCTTGACACCCACCCTTCAGATATTTATAAGCATTGGTAAGATCCCCCCTCAGTATTTTCTTCTCCCAGGTCTCAAAACAAACCCAGGGAACCTGGGAATAAACCCAGGTCTCTCAGCCTTTTCTTGTAAGAGAGATACTCCAGTCCCCTGATCATCTTCAGAGCTTGTCACTCCCAGTCAATGAGTGCTTTTTTTCCCTATTCTGTGATTTATTACCAGGGAAGTAAATAGTTTAAATACTTCTCTTAGGAAAAACACTGAGCTTCTGGAGTGGTGCTCAGTGGAAACTGTAGTTGAACAGAAGGTTATCGTGTAATCCTATGGCTTAGTTTTACGCGTGTCTGGACTGCACTAGCAAATGCTGTTGTGGGGTGTGCAACATAATTGGAATAGCTATAATCCAGTTATGCTGGGCACTAGCAGCACAGCAGATGTAAAGGCTTTTCCTTGAGTTCAGTACTCAGGAAAGTAGTCATGGTCCCGTATGGGTTCAGGCGACCAACTCAGAGGTTTTGTCTGCTCTTTGTGCCTGGGGCTTTTATTCAAAACAGTCCCAATGATCCAACCTGTGGTAGGTCACCGGTGAGCATACCCACAGCTGGTTTTATATTAGTGGTGTAATGGCCAAATCCTTTTCAGGTGTGTCAGTAGGTTAAACCTGTTGTGAGTTTTTCTGTGTTCTCTTGAAATAGCTGGCAAAGACATTGACTGTGTTAAATTCTGGGTTTTCCCAGAGTGCTGTTAACCCCTCAACAAGGAAATGGGACTCACTGGGCCATAATTTGGGTGGCCTCCTTTTGTGTATTTCATTTAAGTGAGCCCCTACTCCCCAGCCTAAGGAGGAAATTGCTATTTTTGCTGACACTGGGTTTTGGTGAAGGGAATTGCTTTATTTCAGGAATATCACGTGAGCATTTGGACAATTATTGTCCAAAAATGTAAATACCCTTGCATGGGATTTTCTGTATTGTCCTGTTTGTGTAACGTAGAAAATATAGCAAATCTGATATTGTGCTTCGAAATAATGATTCATGCATGACTCCTTACCAAGCTGCTTAGAGGGAAGGACAGTGCCTGTCCGAGAAGAAGTCTCGGCTGGATGTTAGTGTTATCCTTATCTTTATCAATATCCATATCTTTGTCACTGATGGGGATGAGGGGACTGAGTGCACCCTTAGTGAGTTTGCAGATGGCACCAAGTCAGGCGGGATCAATGGGCTGAGGTTAATTGTATGATGTTTAACAAGGCCAAGTGCCAGGTCCTACACTTGGGTCACAACGACCGCATGCAACGCTACAGGCTTGGGGAAGAGTGGCTGGAGAGCTGCTTGGTGGCAAAGGACCTGGGGGTGCTGGTGGATAGGTGGCTGAACATGAGCCATCAGTGTGCCCAGGTGGCCAAGGAGGCCAACAGCGTCCTGGCTTGTACCAGCAATAGTGCGGCCAGCAGGAGCAGGGCAGGGATCGTGCCCCTGTACTCGGCACTGGTGAGGCCACACCTCGGATGCTGTGTTCAGTTTTGGGCCCCTCAGGACAAGAAGGGCATTGAGGTGCTGGAGCGTGTCCAGAGAAGGGCAACGAAGCTGGTGAAGGGTCTGGAGAGCAGGTCTGATGAGGAGTGGCTGAGGGAACTGGGGGTGTTTAGCCTGGAGAGAAGGAGGCTGATTGGGGGTCTCTTCTCCCAACTAAAAAGCGATAGGACAAGAGGAAGTTTCCTCAAGTTGCATCAGGGGAGGTTTAGATTGGATATTGGGAAATTTTTTTTCACCGAAAAGGTTGTCAAGCACTGGAACAGGCTGCCTAAGGAAGTGGTTGAGTCACCATCCCTGGAGGTATTTAGAAGATGTGTAGATGTGGTGCTTAGCGACATGGTTTAGTGGTGGACTTGGCAGTGCTGGGTTAATGGTTGGACTTGATGATCTTAAAGGTCTTTTTCAACCTAAACGATTCTATGATTCTATCCCATTGTGCAGAGTATTACACTAGTATTGTGTGCAAAGCTTGCTCTGAAATGCTGTTTGTTAGAACATTTCTCTGACAAAATAGTTCTCCTTCTGTGGGAATGATAGACTTGCTGTATGTCTCCTCAGCCAGGCTGCGTGTAAGGCTCTGAAGTTACCTTTTTGACCAAAGCCCTGAACTGGGAGGGTTTTATTTTTGGTTGTGCCTGAAACTGCTGTGTAATGTTGTCAGATGCTTAATTTCTCTGTGTCCTTCTGTCCTCCAATGACAAACTGCCCTGCCTTTAGTGTAGCACAGTGTGCTTGGGTGGTGGTTGGACTTCGTGCATACTGGAACTTATAATGAGTAAGAACAATTAAATAGGTAGGTCTGAATAATGTCTTGAACTGTGGCTGATGGGTAATGGAGGTGTATAGCCAGGTGAATGGTGGAGAAATTCTAAGGATCCTGAGAAGCAGGTGGCTGCCCTGTGGGCTGCAGGAAATCACGAGTTAACAGGCAGTTGAAAATTGTTGCTGGCAGGCACTGAAGGTGTGTAATGATGGTGGTCACAGGTGCCGGTGGAGAGGCTGGACCCTGCAGAAGGCCCAATAGTCTTATCAGTAGTGAAGTGTGTCTTCTGTTTGGTTTTGTGTTGGTAGAGGAGGTGTTCTCATATTTGACCGGCTGTTGATGTGAGGAGGGCAGAGGCGGGTTTACTTGGCATAGGGAGAGCAGGAGGAGGAATATTCATCCTTAAAGTCTGAGGATTGCTTGGATTTGTTTGCACAGCAGTGCACCTCAGGGCATGTCATGTGAGTAAAGACAGTGGGATGATTCATGTGCCAAATTATGTTGATGAATAAATCCTGGAAATAAATAGGTCTCTAGCCTTCCTGAGAGAAGGAAAGGTGAGGTGGCATACAGTAAGTGCTCGTGCATATTAACATTGTGAAAATATGATGGAAATATAAAGACCCTAGTGGGAAAATGTGAGTGGAAGGATGAAGAACAGTGGAAGAAATTTTTTGGAAAGCAAAAGAGGTTAAAATGAAGAGTTAAAAAGAAGAATGAATAATTTGGGTTTGAAAGTACTAGATTCAGGCCTTAACTCTATCATAGTGTAATAACTTTTAATTAAATTATAATATTTAAGAAGGACATATTTGCTTCTGAAACTTTGAAGAAAGCGTAGCCACTGAGTAGGTGGAAGTGTCTGCTGAGAACTTGCTGCAGTACAGAACTGGTTTGACAGGAGTAGCTTTCGTGCAGAAACAAAACATATTGTTTATTTGTGGTTCTTCCTGGAGTTAGTTCAGTGAGTTGTGCAGTTAAAGGTGAGAAACTACACAAGCTGGGAAGCTTTGCTTTCTTTTGATCTGTGAATAGCACAAAGGTATGAATAATGGATCTGTCCTCACAAAAACTTGGGGGATGTATGCAACCAAATTCACTAACTACACGTAATGTCCCCTGTAATATTTTAGTTTAATATCCAAATATGTTGATACATTTAATTTCTTTACATTCAATACATTTAGAAGGATTTGAGTTAAAAATACACTTTTTATTACTTGTACCTTAATATTTGTACAGGTTATTTTGTCCTTTTTATAAAATATTTTGCAGCTACTGAATATGAAATGTTCAATAAAAACTGAATAGTCAAATACTGAAGAGAAAAAAGATATTAATGTAAGTAACTCATAATAGAATAAAAAATGTTTACAGAGTAGCTTCCTAATCAGTAAAAAGAACCAAACCAAAACAAAAAGCACCCTACCAAAAAAACCAACCAAACAAAAAAACCTCCACAAAACAAAAAAAACCCCACAGCATTCCACACAGGAAGAAACTGTATTTCTTTCCAGCAAAAGTTCTAGAAAGTACAAATGCAGAGCAAGTTCAGAACAGATTATTTAAATCAGAGTTAAAGCAGGTACTTTGAACTCAAAGTGATTTAACTAGCTCACGCTGGTTATCGAATATCAGATTTGTGTTGGAGAAATGGCAAAGAAATTCCAATGTGAAAATGGTATAATGAGGTGGTTTTTTTCCTAGAGGTAGAAGGGGAAGATGATTTTAAAGCTGCTTTCTTTTTTTTTTTTTTTTTTTTTTTTTTTTTCTGGCNNNNCTGGCAAAGAAAACTGGGAGAAATTTCTGAAATCAAGCATGCATGTAGACATTTGATGCATAATTGAGTGCTTGGATAGGGTGGTGTAGGAGAAACCACAGCTGGAGCCAATTTCTGAGACCCAGTGGGTTTGGTCATGGGATGGGAACGTGTTTCTGCTTGTCCAGCAGCCCTGTGTGCGGGACCGATGGAGTGAGGGATCTGTCTTGCTTTCTATCTCAGCAAGGCCCAGGGACAAGGAGTGGGGCTGGCCGTGCTAGAGAGCAGAGGGTGGGAGAGAGGAGCTTGTGGTGCTGGTCTGCGATGGGCCTCAGCAAACAGTACTCGTGTGAGGAATGCTGTTTGTACTCCAAGGACATCAGACTCGGGCAAGTCCGTTGGAGGGTAATTTTGGATGCTTGTATCGGGGCTGGAGCAGGTAATTATAAAACCAGAGTGCAGCACCAATTTTTAATGTTATGTGGTGCGTTTCTGTGCTGTGGTGGGGGGGACTGAGAGGGGGACAAATGCGAATCTCACACTGGGACTGGGAGACCTTGTGATGCTGAGACAGGATTGAGTAAGTTTATGGACAGAGACAAATAATGACCTTTAAATATTAAGGCTGAAGAAAAAATAACTGGTGTCAGAAGGAGTATTGATATGTTGTGCCCTAGGATCCCATCCTGCCACTTCTGCAGTCAAGCATAGGATATTTAGGAATATCTGTGTAGGATCAAGTCACGGAGAATGGCAATCTGGGGTAAACTCTAGGGCAGCAGCCCCCCAGGGTAAATACCTTCTTTTTTTCTTTTCTTTTTTTTTTTTTTTTTTTAATGGTAGTTCATTTAAAATTCCATTTTCATTGTTTATTAGAACCTTGTGCATGCTGTTGTCATTAATGGCCTGTCAGGCTTTCCATTACACACCAGTGTTTTCAGGGGATTTGTAATTTGGCTATGAAGGTTAGCTTCTGTCAGGAGCTTGACAGACATCATCCCAGATCAATAATGTGATGTGGTTTTTCTTTCATTACAGCTTTCACGTGTTTTTTGAGCAGTTGGGTTATTAGTATATTCTTTCTTTAATGAAGCTTTATAGGATTTTCATGTCCTGCTGAAGAGTATACATGGTCAAATTATGAGTCAGACTGGAGATGCTGAAGTAAGGAGGCAAGATTTTAAAAAAAATAAAAAACAACAACAACAACAACAAAACCACAACAAAAAAACCCCCAAAACCCCACCCCAACCTAAAAATCCAAAATACCCTTCAGAACGTTGTTGCCCCAACTACATAAGCAGTTTAGCATTTAAAATGGGGCATGCTGCTGTTCATTTTTAGATGCTTGTAGAAGTTGCTGGGTACCCAATTTTTTGAAAATGAGTCCTTCAGGGCTGAATTATGAATCTTAAGCCTGACAATGGGAATAATCAGGATATTTTAAAACACGCATTTCTTACATATGTAATACTGTAGTTCTACTTGATACCTCAACTGTTTGGTTTTGTTGTTCTAGCGGTATACCCTCTAAATCTTTAATAGGGTCACAAATCCATTTTGAAGTCCGAGTTCTGTTTTGAACCTTAAGATGGATGGGAGGTCTGTCTTAGGGATTAAAATAGACCTTACCTTTACAGTTCAGGATGGATCTTCTAAGGATTTAACAGTGTATCTGGTTGAATTCTTTTCAAAGCAATGAAAAATTTAATTTCCTGAAGGTTGAAGCATGTTGGTCTCCCCTCTCATCATCTGTGTTCAGGATGCTGATCAATAGAAAAAGCTCAGAGGATGCTGTCTTCTCAACAGTTGAAATACGCTGTGTCTTATGTTTCAGCTACTTTTTGGGAAAAACAAAACCCCGCAATTAAATAGTTAGCAATGATTGTTGCATCTACTTATCCTTAAAAATGGGCCAGGTAGGATCAGGGTAGCAGCTCACTGACATTGAAAGTATTACCATGAAGTAAATGGTAAGGTGTAGGAGAAAGCCTGGACAAAATCAATTCATGGTTTCAGGAGCCCACTGAATGGTAAAGCTGCATTTGGTATTCAAAAGAAAGTGAAAAAAGCTGCTTTTGGTCTGTTTGCAGACCCTTGGGCTAAACAGGGTGAATGTCAGAGAATCAAGGTTGCGCTTTTTTTTTGTGTGTGTGTGTGATCCCACAGAATGTATTACTTTTCTTGATGCAGGAAATAAAATACAGTCAGGATACAGAAACACCAGATACAGCATCATACTGTTCCCACACAGGAGTTGCAGTAACCTGGGCACACTTCAACAACAGTTCTCTTGACTGAAGGTAATCAGATGCAGCAGCAGTCCAAAGTAATTTTTCCCTGAATTCTTACTGTTTAAGGCATGAATACTACATGTAAGGGTTTGTGGGGTTTTCTGCAATCCCATTTTAGAAACAAGGCTTTAAAACTGAAGTTCTTGTCATTTCGGTTTGCCTGGTCTGTAGTACTGTAGTAGTGACTATGTGCTAGTACTATGCAGAAGTTGAACCCTGAAAACAATAATATTCTTCCTTTTCTGGGGGTTCCTTAAACATATTTCATTAGGTGTCTCAAAGTTAAATGCCTTTGAGGTGAATGTATTGTTCTGCAGGCAGATAGGGTGTTGTGACATGAAGAGAGATTCCTTTTGGGGCCATGTCCTTCCTGCCACTGCAGAATGAGGAAACTGCTATTGGTGCTGGTAGTTAGGCTGTATCTCATGTTTCAAAATATTCTTTGCATAATTTTCTTTCTTCGAACTGGATCTGTCAGAAAGCATAGCACATGGCAAGGCAATCAATATTCACATTAGGACCAATTTCGAAGCATTCCAGGGTGTTCCCAAGTACAGCATGTGCTGGACGTTCAGAAATTCATTGCATTTGAGGCCACCTAATCTGCTGTACTGTTTCTGGTTTCTCTCGTGGGAAATTGCATCGCTGGACTTTCTGTCTCTCCCCTTTAGCTAGGATGTGCTCGGTGAATCAGGCTGAGGCTGCCCCTGGTTTTGATGGTGGTGTTGGTGTGATGAAAATCTTTACGGCTCGATAGCGACCTAGGTTTTTGTAAGCTACCACACGGAGGAGAGAGTCCCTATATTCAGTAATTGCCAGAGGCTGCCTCCATGCCTGGATTCTCTGTTTCAGGAAATTTGCATTAGGTGTTGCTACCACTTTACCAATCCATTGGGGCTGCAGCATGTAGGGTCTTCTGTAGGAAGACTGGCAGCACTTAGCCTTTGAACACATGGGTGGTGTTTCCCTTGATCAAATGGATGTGGAAGATGCGTTACTTCTGATTATCTGGAAGTAATATAGATAGTTTTTCACTCCAAACTCTGTTTGCTTGTCTAACTACCAAGCTTGGATAAAAAGAAGTGAGTTGGGAGTTCTTGGCCCTGTTTCACAGGGCTCCATGTGATCAGCAGAACTTGAGAGATGGATTAAAATGCCAGTGAAGCTTGAGCTGTCTTTGCTCTGTGAAGAGTTTGAGTTAATTGCCTTGAGATGCTGAAACGTCATCAAGGTAAGGAGAGTGTTTTGAAATGGATTTATAGTATTCTGCTAAGAGCCGTGAAAGATTTCACCAGAAATTTATTCCTCTGCTTTTTCAGAGAACAAATACAGGAGTTCTTGAATGTCTAGCAGTGTTATATTTTCGATAAGGAGTTTACTTAGCTGCCTTAAAGGACCTTGAGAGGTGGATTTTAAATTTCCATAAAACTCAGAGCTCCCCAGTAATACATAGAATGTTTAGTGTGGTTTAAGTAATCAGTCCTGATTGAATGTCGACTCTTTGACCTTTTATTCTCAGGCCAGGGAATGAGGCATGCCATGCACTCACATGCTGTGCCCCTGGGCACTACTCTGGGTAAGTTACTTGGACAGCACCTATTGCCTCGTAAGGGTCACTTCCGCTTAGTTATTGCCTGAGCTCATCTTTTCAGAAACAAAGCAGCAAGCTCATCGCTTGGAGATAAAGCTCTGTCTAAGCCCAGTGGCTTCCTAAATAATCATGATCTAGCTTTCTGTATACTTCATAGGAATGCTTAAATACTTTTTTTCTTGTTCTTAATGAAAAGCTTAATTCTGCCTAAATAATGAAGATCTGAATGGATGACCCGTGGTTTTCATAACAAGGGTGACTAAACTCTAGTCAGTGTCATGTGAATCGTTAGTAGGCCATGTTTTACATTAATAAAGGGAAACTAATTTCATCCTCTTTCATCTTTGATATTACAAGCACAGGTTACATTATGCTGTGTTCTTTAGTCTGACTCATCAGATTCACACTGGATTGTGTTTCATAAGTGACTTTTTTCTTCCTTTCCTTTTTTTTCCTGCTTTGGGGATGCAGGTGCTTTAAAAATATTCCAGGATCAGAATAATTATTGTGAAATTGTTCACTTTCTTCTGTTCAACAATATCAGGCCAACTCATTTGTTTATATAGATATATGCACACACCACACACACGTGTATATATATTTAATTCAGTGCATTGATCTGTGACAACAAAAAACTTATTTATGGAAGAATGATGCCTTTAGTACTTGTTCGATGTTTGAGTGTGCCTAGTTGCTCCTAGAAACCAATGGGGAAAAAGCGATTGTGAGCCTAACATGAAAAAGTAAAAAAGCAGGCAAAATGTAAGATCCAAAGTACGCTGTTTGCTACTTTTAAAACTTTGGTTTGCATTTATTTCTAAAATAACATTTCTAGGTCTCTTCAATATAAAGAGATTATAAAGTTTGGACTTGCTTGGAATCCTGTCTTGAAGCTCACTCTAATGTTTTGCTCTGAGGTTTTATGATTTGGCTTCTGTAGGTGGTACTAACAATGTTAAGTGTTGCACTCTGAGAAGGCTGGTGTCCCTTTTCTGGAAGCGGTGCAATCCTCTGCACGAGAGGCAGTCTGCCTTACATCTAACTGTAGCATGGCCAGGAGCACCACCTTCAGCTAGTGATATTGTCATGAAAATTTTCAGGTGTTGCCAGGATATAGAAGACTCTCATACCTCTGATGCTTGCTTGAGACTTTGAGTCCTTAGTCAACCTGAGGTTTTATTGTTCATAGTTCTTTTTACTGGATGTTTCTGGCACTACAGAAGGAGGGGGAGGAATGAGTCACTTTCTAAACTGGAAGGCAGTTGAAGTCCTATAACCCTGCATGCACACACTGAGGAGGGATATACCAACTGTTAATGCTGAACTTCAGAGATCTGGATTTAGTGTTTGCTCTTCTGTGGATTTCTTTTGTGATTTCGGGCAAGTTGCTGGCACTCTTTGCACCTGTGTTCCCCATCTGGTATTGGGAAATAACAAGCTGTTACCTCTGAGGGAAAGCTCTTCTATAGTTGACAACTCTAATGATGTCTTAGAGACAAAGGGTGAGTGGGAGCTGAGAGCTCCCTCCGTAAGCAACACCTCAGCGGAGTGTAATAGCATAGCCACAGTGGAGTGCACCAGGGAGAACGTGGGTCCGTCAAGCATGGACGGTCCTCTTCAGTATTGAGCTCGGTTTGGCAGAAAGATTGAACAAATGAGATAGCAAGGAAAATGGAAGACTGACAGTTCATATATTGTAGTGTTAAGTGATTGAATGGCTTTGTTCCACATCTAAACAAAACCAATGCCTGTAAATAACATAAATTTTGGTTTATTAACAAAAACTATAAATACAGCATTGTCTGTGGGTTTTTGGGGTCAAAACTTGAATTCTGAGGTGTTTTCCAACCTGGATTATTCTATGTACCTATGCACCTGCTAGAGATGAAGAAAACTCCAGATTCAAATTTTTCATCCTCTATTGTTCTGAATGGGGCAAAAGGGGGAAATCAAACATAGGCATGTCCTTCCTTTTTCTACTTTCCTGGCAAGAAACTTTAAAAGGAATCACAAATGTTTCTTCTCCAGCAAAATGCTGTGAAAAATGCAGCAATTAAAAATTCAATGCTTACCTTGTACTTGTTTGTCACTGTCTCTTAAACCCGAGGTTGAGGGCATCTTCTCAAATTCACAGAAAACAAAAGGACAGAGGGGGAATCAGAGTTTCTGTGACTCTATCTGAAGCCTTTATGTGTCTCTTCAAATGTAAGACCTATGCTTCAGTGCTTTGACGATTGAATGGAAGAATATTAGGAATTATATTCTTTACTTCAAAACTGTAGTGTCAACATCAAAAGGTAGTAAGCTATGTAATCAAAATCACAGGGGAGGGTGTTCGTAAGTCCAGTGGTGGGGGAAAAGCGGAAAAAGACATTGCCTTCTTGTGCTTTTGCTGAGGAATTTTCTAAATAAGACCATTCTTTCTCAACTCACATGTTCCTACTTGAGACCTTTTAACTCATGAGAGACAGGTAGTGGTTTCTTAACAGATAAAGGTTGTGATTGTTTCTGGTTTTATAAACTGTATTTTGTAATTATGTTTTAGTCTGCAGAGAGTGGCTGGTTGACGGTGCTGTGGTGGGCGGGAGAAAGACCTAGGGAGGGCAGAAGAAACAGAGCTGAAGTGTTAAACCAGAGTCATGTTGGAGGCAAAAAGCTAGGAAGTCTCTTGAATATTTAGTCCAATGTTATATTCCTTGGGCCACTTCACTGTTGTACACCCATGTGCAAGCCTTCCAGATCTGTAGGGATTCATAGCTGTGCAAGTCTCCTTTTTGGAGGAAAAATTGGACTAGTGATGCTCATTACAAATGGAAAGGGATGACATGTTTGCAGCAGCTAATGTGTTCATGGTAGGCTAAACCTCTATTTATTAAACTGAATGGTAGCTTTGCAGTAGTTGCTCTCTGTCTTAAGGAGTAGGGTGCTGCTGGCTTTAGGGCAGTTGTTTTGGGTTCTTTCTAACTGAAGTTAGTATGTCATGGATGTTACTAAAATTCCTCCTTTTTTTCCTCTCCTTTCTCTCTTTTAACCAATAATGACCGTTTCCCTAGAGAGCCATTTTTTTCTTGTTTTCAGTTGTTCTGTTGTGGACTAAATTAAAATCTTGTGCTTTACTGCGTGCGGTCAAGGAACAATAACTTTCCTCATACGTACAAGATGCCTGCAGCACAAAAGGCTGGTGTGCTGTCAAGGGGATTGATGGTCTCCAGATCCGCAGTTCTGCAAGCGGTGCCTACAGGACAGCCTTGGACTGGTTTCTTGCCCCTTTGATGGTTTCACAGTGAAGTGATAAGCTGTTAGAAGGAAACTTTTTTCTTCCTGGTATGAATGTGGTTTGTTTAAAGAGAGGGGCCTGCATTTACAGTAAGAGGAGGTTTCACTGGATGTATGTGAGTGGGCAGACACTCTTCACTTATTTTTAGCTAAACAGCTATATTTGTTATCTTAGAAGCCTGTGTTAATAATAATGGAAATACTAAAGGGAATGCTGCCTAATTAACTGAAATATCTAGGCACTGGCAAAGATATTCAGTTTGTTGGTACTTAATGTTATGTCCACTTTGCTTTAGCCTGAAGACTAGAAAGCAACCCAAAGTGGGATTTTTTTAAAGAGCTTGGTTTTTTAAGAAGTACCTCATTCTGTAGATTAGTCATCTTACATATGCACGTCAAGTTGGACACCCAGTTGAGAGATGCAGTGTCAAACAGTGGTTGGCTTTGGTTTTGTTTTTTTTTTTAATCTTGGCCACAAGATGGGTGAAAGTGTTGGTTGTCAGCTTCTAAAAGCGAGTGGGTTTGTGGTTTAGTAGGTAAGTGAGAATTACGGCTTCCACTGCGAAGTTGCCAAATGCTCACTCAGAAAGCTGCTGCCAATGTTTCTACTTAGAACAAAGCAACTGAATTTGGAAAATACCAGAGTGTGATAGTAGGCATGTGTAAGAAATAGCTGCTGTTGTAATAATTACTCCTTCCTTCTGCCTTGACAGCATGAAGCTAACTGGCAGCCTGCAGCAAAGATAAGATGCTAGGAGAGGTACATCCATGAACAGTAACAACCACACTCTAGGTAGTTTTGTAAGGCTGGAGTTCTTCTAAAATGCGATTTGCTTTTTACCTGATCTACCACAATAGTCTCTCAGATGATGCTTTGACAGTGTCATTTATTAGGTGTGGAAATAGACATTGGATGTCGTAAATTTACAGGACTAGCAGTCTTTGATCAGAGTGATTGCTTTGGCAGATAAGAAAAATAGCACGTATACATAGCGTTGAAAATGCACGTTTGTTCTGTTACAGACAAGTTTCTGCACTCTGGCTGTGCCAGCATGCTTCATAAGTTACCAAGTGATCTTCCCAGATTGGATTTAGGTCTTGGAAAGTGTGTGACTGTTGCTGGTAGATCCTGGAAGCGGCAGTAGGGAATGTGTAATCATTTGTCCCTCTTCCACTGGGTTTAAAGTGATTGCATCCAGTGGAATCAAGGTTGCCTCTGTTAAGGGAGAATGGTTACACCTGCACTAAATTCCCACAGTTATGTTAGTTAGGAAACACAGAAGCTTTTAGCATTAGTTTCTTAGGTGAACGGCGTAACTAGGTGATTCTTCTGGTGTTATCCTAATGTAGATTTGGTGTCTGAGGGTTTTCTTTGCCGTGCCCTACTCTTCACTTTCCAAAAGTCTTTGAGCCTAGTAGTAACTCAGGCTGAATTAAGTCCTTAAATGCATTAGACATGCGTTAGCTGTTTGTATCACTGACTAGAAGTGCTATTGCTGTGTTCTTATGCACAGTATTAATGTACAGTATTTAGAAAGACTGCATGGTATTATATTAATGAATCTAGAAGCTGTGGTCTGGTATAATTTCTGTCTAGATGCACAGAAAGACAGCTTCTGTTAGGCGGAGGAGGAGAAGAGATTAAAACAGTAGGAACTACAGGAAAAGGTAGGTAAACAGATTGTAGGCTTTAGACATGGTTGTAGGATAGCAAAACCAACTTTAACTTCAGTAAAGAAAATCTGCTCTAGAAGCCAGGATAATAGCTAGTTATACCCAGTAATAGTCATGTAAAATTAGGTGCCTGGACTATATTTAAGCACTCTTAGAGAAAATCAGCAGAAAGTGGTGGAATAAATGTACTACCACTTTTTCTGTTCTTGGAACATAGTATTTCTTTTGCAAAAGTCTGCAAGGAGGAGGAGGTCAGTGCTTTCTCTGTATTTGGTAGATCATTACTGATGATGTTAATAAATCAGAAATAACTGACAGATCAACAATCTAAATGTCGTCCTTCTGCTAATGTGATATGATATTGAGTCAGATGAAAGCAACTTCGTGGAGGAACCGTACTCTGATCTCTTGGCATTGATTGTGCCTGCACTCCTTTTCCTGCTTGCCAGTGGCTAATTAGGAGGTAGAAGGACCCAAAATGCGTTACAGAAATACTATAATTACAGTTATTAGGAAGTCTGTGTACATGTGTTAGATTAGCACCAGCTACCACTGTCTTTAAATATTTGATTTTGGTAGTTCAGTTCTGCAGCCAAGCTTTGCGTTAATCAAAGCAGATATACACAAAACCCTGGTGCAATGCTTGAGTATGGGAAGGCAACCAGGGGTAAGGATTTTGGTGTTCCTTGCCTGTAGCTGTTTCAGGAAGGGGATGGGGAGAAGCAGGTTGTGTGGTTGTTGAGCTGTCGGGGAGCAATGCATTGGCAGTTCCCCGGCAGAGCCTGCAGGAGAGTCCCTTGTCGCGCTGGGGTAGCCAGGCTGGAGGGTAATGATGGGAGACGTGTACTTCTGGGAGCCTGTCTTGTGCCGCGAAGGCAGAGGGGTCTGCAAGGAGAGGCTGTGGAGAAGGGGTCAGCTGGTGACCTCGGGGTCCTGTGCCCAGGGCCTGAGGCCATGCCAGTGGCCAGTGTCACCGTGCTCATTGGCGTGTGGAAGCCCGTGGGCTGCTTGTGGCATTTCCCGGGAGCCCTTGCTCCCTGAGATGTCATTGCTGGGGCTGGTGTGTCACAGGGGCCTGGGATGGCAGCCACCCGCACTCCTGGAGTGACGGCAGAGGTGGGAGGAGGCGGGAGAAGCGGCTCTCTGGTTCCCCCACCCCAGGAGCTGGAGGAGCACTTCCACGCCTTCTGCGCGTCCTGTGGCATTGCCAGCATGGCGCCTGTGTCTGAGTGGCCTTGGTAGCCTTGCTGCGCAGGGAAGGGCAGAGGAACAGCCGCCCCGAGCAAGTCCGGTGCCCGCTCCCCACCAGGGACTGGCGGGAAGAGCGTGAGTAGGAGAGGAGCGAGGCTGCCGCTGCCGAGCTCTCAGCCCCAGCGGGTCCGTTGGCTGGTTCCCCGTGTGTCCTGCTGGAGCACGGGCAGATTGACAAGGATGGCCGGCCACCCGTCAGGCGTAGCTGGAGGAGGAGGAGGCTTCTCGCTTGTCTGCATGGATGGAACAAGCCCTGTAGAGCCGAGGCAGATCCCCCGGCCAAGGCAGACCCCCCAGAGCAGACAGATTCCCCGGAGCAGACGCATCCCACAGTGCTGGCAGATTCCCCATCAAAGGAAATGCCATTTGCACAGCCTGTTAATTCTTACTTTGTTTTGACTTGTGTTTGTCTAGGTCTATAATATTTGTAATTTCACCTTTAAGAAACCTGGTAGTTGTGTCACTGTCATGTTCAAAGCAAGACTTTTAAAACTCCCCTCTGTTGTGCTTGTTGAAAGCAAAAGGCAAGTCTACCTACCACTTGTTTGTGTGTCGCTTTGTTTTTTGGTGATGAAACTGGATGATTGCCAGCCATGCTCGGTTTTGGTTGGTAATGGGTGGGCGTAACGGTGCAACCTTCAGAGAATGCCTGTGTGTTCGTGCTGTTTCTGCTTTTGGGAAAGCAGCCTATGCTTTTCAGTGTTGGAAGGAGACAACGGAAGAGGATCTTCTTCCCAATGGATTAGTCCTCCAAGTCTGTAGCTGCTCAGTGTGGAATTGGAAGGAAACCAAGGTATCCGATGAAAAAACTCAGAGATGTTTTTAGGATGGGTTAGAAGCAAGGGGAGTCCTGTAGGCTCCATTTCTCATAGTATCTGGCAGGACCTGATGCTGCCATTTCTCTCCATCCCCAGAGGTTCTGCTTTCAAGAGCATCTTCCCCCTGCTCTTGTTTTCCGCTCTTTCTGCTTGCCAGAGCAGTAGCAGGATTTTGTGTGTTGCCCGAGGATGGTGAAAGCCTTTGAACCTTCTGGGGCGTGTGAGTTGTGTTTGGAGTTGATAGAATTTCACTAAGGGTGATTTTCTGGTACCTGGAAGCAAAATAAAAGGGGATAACCGACTTTGAGAGGCAAGGATTAGCCTGGTGTGTGGGAAGAAGACCCTGACTCCAGTTCTGGCTCTGAGGGAGTCATTTTGTGAGGAGCTTTGAAGGGCAATAAACTTGTGCATGGCTAATGGCACATGCCCAGGGACTGGACTTGGTTTTTTTAACATGGCTTTTGCTTCCTTACAGAAAGCTGAGCTTGAGCACTGCAAATGTGCACGAGGCAGGAGTAGGTGGGAAGTGAATCTGTGTGAATCAGGTAATAGGCATCGAGAGAAGTCCCAGCGTTATTGTTCTATGCTGACTTTGTGGAGTGAGAGCCTTCAACTTCAGGGTTGTATCAGAGAGGACTTTTGCAGAGTTTTGGTCCCTGCTCGGCCTTTACTGCTCTTTGTCAAGTGTTTGCTTTTACCCACTACCTTTTTCACATCTTGGCCATACGTAAGTCAAAGAGAGAGAAAGTTTTCTGAAAACGTACTTTGGTACACTTGATTATCTTCCTTTCTGGTGAAGGAGCACCATCGGGCTTCTGTGACTGGTGCCAAGGCATTTGAAGAGGTACTTCATGGTTTCTGCCTCCAGAGTTTAAAGCCTAAGGCAGGAGAGAGCAGGCCATAAAAAGGCCGAGTGACACAAAGTGCTTTGCTTATTGCTGTTGGTGACTAGAGATTTGCTGTTGGAGGGAAAAGTAGGGTCTCCTAAGAGTCCTTAAAAAAGTTGAAGCCCTTTGACCAGTTTTTAGCAAGCATACTTGTAGTTCTCGGTTGTTTTGCCCCAGTGGCCTGGAAAACACGATGGAAAACAAACATTTTTAAGGTGGCCTAACACCACCAAATGAGGAAATAGGGGAATGATCCATAAGGAACTTCCCCTCTACATTTTCTTGTTTTGAAGGGCAGCCCGTCCTTCTCCTGACATTCAGCAGTGATCTTCTGCAGAAGTTCAGCAATCCTTAGAGACCAACCCACTTGTGAGGGCCTTTGCACAGCTGTGGCTTTACCTTATTGTGCAAGTCTGCATCAGCTCAGAAACCGCCTGCGACATTTGGGATTGTCTGCATTGGTTTTCTTGGCCGGCCGCATTTAACTGGTGGTTGTGCTAGAGAAATGCTGTGGTCTGTATTGCCCTGGCAGTCCCAATATTGTTTTACTGGAGGAAGGTAGGGAGAGGGTACAAGTAAAGCCTTAATGCTTAAGGCAGTGTTAAAAGTGCTCTGTAGCCCAGCATCTGGTGTGATGCAACCCTGGAAACGGTCTGCAGTTAGGAGTCTCCCCTTTGCTATGATTGCAAAGCGAGGATGCCTGGCTGCTGCGGACACCAGAAGCTTCCTCCTTCTGTGTGCCAGCACTGCCTGGTCTTTACCTGCTGTCACACAGATCTATTTTGGAGCTTTGACTCGGGGAGGTTGCAGGTAAAGTACTACCTTGTTTCCTTGACACTCTGAGCAGTAAATCTTCCCAGTGCCCTGTATGAGGGGCTGGGGCCCCTCTCTCAAGCGGAGCTGTTGGAGGGTATACTGGGGATGGCAGCAGTTCCAATGGTCCCTAATGATGCCCCTGCCAGCTGCGTCCATGACATCCATGAAGGGGAAGAGGTGAGGAGAGGAAGGTAGAAGGGAATTAATTCCCCCTTGAGAGAGCTTGTTTTTGGGTTGTGCTGGCAGGGCAGCCTGGTTCTGTCAGAAGGGGTGGAGGTTAGGGCTGCTAGTATTGGTTGTTTTATGAACAACAACCATGTTTGGAACTGGTTTGATTAGTTGCAAACCCCTCTCAGAGCCTGAGGTACAAAGCTGAGTGTTTCTCCTCAAAATACCTGCCCCTACTGCACGCCTCCAAGCACATATAGTGCTTCCATGTGTTTCATGGCAGCTTGCAGGCTCCAATCAAGCCACGGGCCATTCTCTCTGGACATGTTTCTTGCTCATCTCCTTCCTCTGTCCAGCTGGCAGTGGAAGCACACATCTGCCTTGGGACACTGAAGCAGATGATCGCCTGGGTCTGAGCATATAGTGAAAGTGCAAGGCTTGGGCAGTGACACCCGCCTGCTGTTATGCCCCGGCTGTTTCTGGGCTTGCCTGCCTCTGTGTGTGTCTGGAGAAAGATGTGCCCCAGGTGCCTTGCCCTTCCAGGCTGTAAGGATTTTTGGGGTCTCCTGTGCCAGTTGTAGATTGCCGAGTCGGGAAGATAGGAGGGGTTTGGGAGAAGAGTAGGTCCACAGGCTCAGGCCCCAGTGGCCTTTTGGTACAAATAGGTGCTGAAGGAAGGAGTGTGGGTGGTGGGGAGCTCAGATATGGAGGTTCTTGATCTTCACAAGTGAGCCAGCCAGCCACCTTGTTTTCCACAGTGTGCCCTGAAACTGTTTGTCATTACTTCCTCCTAACCAGAAATTCTGTGAGGCTTTTTTTTTTTATCTTGGGTCTCTCTAAGACCTCTTTATTGGACATGGATTTTGTTTGATGCTTGTGCTCCAAGCAAAAACTGAGGCACAACCCAGTAGGAAAAATGTAGAGCTGTCAGTATAGATCTGCTGGGAAATATGGTTGAGGAATCAGGACCTTTGTTCTGATTTCTCAGGTCTGTAAGGAAGTTTAGCTGGTGTCACACAGTGTTAGTGACCCTGTTTCTACTTGCTGTTACATTTTGTTTGGGTTTGGCGTTTTGGGTTTGTGTTTTGGTTTGCTGTTTGCTGGTTTTTGTGGTTTTTTTTTTGGTTTTTGTTTGTTTGTTTGTTTTTTCTCCTTTTAACGTGGCATTCCCTGGAGTTGATTTCGTCTTGCATCGTGCCTGCTGTTGTGGTTGATGAAGTGTTGTGGTGGTTTCTTGGAGGCAGTGATGATAGTTCAGTCCTGATTGACTAGTCTACCTGGACTTCAGTATGGCCTTTGATGTAGCCTCTTGCAAGATCCTCATAGAGAAGCTGTTGATGTACGGGCTGGATGAGCAGAGAGTGAGGAGGATTGGAAATGGGCTGAATGTGTGAGCCCAGAGGGTGGTGGTTACCCGTGCAAAGTCATCTAGTTGGAGGCCAGTGACTAGCGGTGTAGCCCAGGGGTCAGTCCTGGGCCCGGTCCTGTTTAAGATCTTCCTTAATGATCTGGATGATGGGGCAGAGTGGACCCTCTGCAAGTTTGGTGTCAGCAGCAAACTGGCTGATATGGCAGAGGGTCATGCTGCCCTCCAGAGGGACCTCGACAGGCTGGAGAAATGGGCCAAAAGGATCCCCATGAAGTTCAGCAAGTGCATGAAGTGCAAAGTCTTGCGCCCAGAGGGGAAGAAGCCCAGGCACCAGTACATGCTGGGGGCCACCCAGCTGGAAAGCAGCTTGGCAGAAAAGGCCCTGTGTGTCCTGGTGGGCAGCAAGTAGAACACGAGCCAGCATGTGTGTCCTTGCAGCAAAGGCAACCAACGGTATCCTGGGCTGTATTGGACGAAGTATTGTCAGCAGGTCGAGGGAGGTGATTCTTTCCCTCTGCTTGGCCCTGGTGAGGCCACGTCTGGAGTGCTGTGTCCATGAATGTGCTGAAGGGACTGAAGCATCTCTCCTGTGAGGCGAGGCTGAGAGAGCTGGGACTGTTTAGCCTGGAGAAGAGAAGGTTTGGTGGGCTCTTACCAATGTATATAAATACCTGAAGAGGGGAGAGTGCAGAGGATGGAGCCAGGGTCTTTTCAGTGGTGCCCAGCACCCGGACCAGAGGCAATGGACACAACCTGGAACGCAGGAGGTTCCCTCTGAACATCAGGAAATTTTTTCGCCCCTGGGAGAGTGACAGAGCACTGGCACAGGTTGCCTGGGGAAGTTGTGGAGTCTCCTTCTTTGGAGATACTCAAAAGCTGTCTGGACATGCTCCTGGGCAACTGGCTCAAGGTGGCCCTTCTTGAGCAGGAGGGTAGGACCAGGTGACCTCCAGAGGTCCCTTCCGACCGCCACCATTCTGTGATTCAGTGATCACTTTTATTACCCCTCCCCTTTCTTCGCCTTTGCACTCACATGGCATGGCGTGGGCATTTTTTACCTGCTCTAGGTTATAAAGAGTGCCTGTGTGTGTGTGTCTATAAGTTCTGTTGAAGCCTTTACAGCTACGCCTTCCCCATCCCAAGCATGTTTAGGCAGTCTTGCTGAGAGGAAGGTGTTCACCCTGAAAAGCTGAATTGATCTTCCTGGAAAAGGGAAGTTGAAATTGGAGTATACCTGAAAACAGTTTTTATTTTCACCTTTTGCATGGTCTTACTTGTTGAACTCCTGTTTTGACTGACAGTAGCATTTTGTAAGCAATCAAAGGTCCTTTTGGACCTTTGGTGCACTAGCAGGACTTGAGTTCATGCCCAGTGTGAAGGCAGTACCTTGACTGAGTGGAAGGATTTGACTTGTGTGTAGGTGACCAAGAAACTGTACCTGGTATATCAACCCTTGTTTCACCAACAGTAACTTGGTGACCGTGTCTCATAAATTCTGATCCTTTTTTTTCAACTCGGTGAGGCAAGAGCAATCCAACTCATGTTGAGCAAGGACAGTCACTTACTCTTTCCTGGTGGCAAATCCTGCTGTAGACAGCGCAGGGAGGCTGGGCTGATGGTCCTGGGAAGCAGTTTCCAAGCGCAATTTCTCCCTTAATTCAGGCTCCCCTTCTGCTTCCTTGCCCAGCTGTTGGACAGTGTGCTTCTTACACATCGGGCTGTTTTGGACTGTGCAGTTATGACTTGTTTCTGGAGTTGACTTAATTTGTGATGCCACTGACAGGGATTGTGTGCCATGAGGTCAGCACTGGGTGCTGTGGGAGACCAGTAAAGCTTTAAGATCTTGGTTCAGTTTCAGCCCAGACTGATAGGGAATGACTGCCTGGCAAGGCCTGATGGCTTTCTTAGTTTAGTTTTTGTGAGAAATGTGAAATTTGGTGGCTTCTTTCTTAGAAGTGGTAGTGTTGCTGGAACACAGTGGTACTAACTTGTGTGTGTTTGTCTCACCGTGCATGGTTTTGCTTCCTTCTCTCTCGTGTTGGAGCCAATTGAATTACTGTGACTTTTTGTGTTGCTCCTTCAGGCAACTGCTCCCTCTTTCTTTGGGGCAGGCTGGTACCATCCTTGGGAGCGGGTGTAAAAGAGGATCAGTCTGAATTATTCAGTCTTTTGGAGATAATCCTTCTAGACAGAGGTGAAGTATTAATGTACCATGGAAGCGTGCATTACTATGGGTGGTCATGCATTTGCTTTTTTGACCAATACATGGATACCTGACTTGGGGGGGGAAGCTTAATCACTAGGATGTTGTGTTGTTTTGGGAGGACGGACTGGTATTTTGATGTGTATGCTTTCTGCAAAGGTTTGAGAAGTGAAATTCAGTTAACATTTGTAAAATTGCATTGTAAACCTCATTGTAATTACTGAGAACACTTTGGGCAACTGATCTCGGTACAAGTGATGTTTCTGAGTTGAAAAGAGTAAACCCAATGAGCAATGAGTTGATGGTGGTGGGCAGAAGAGAAGGATGACAGGCCAGGTAGGAACTAGCAGCATGGTAGCCGTGCTTCCTGCTCTTGGGCATGGCCTGTGCTGCAGGGGCAGGAAGGAGGAGGGGAGCACTCCTGTGCTGGGGCCCACTGGTGACCGGGGGAGGTCCTGCTGCTGTTGGGGTGGGCTGGGTGGGACTGTCCTATGGCTCTGGACCAGAGTGTGTGTCCCGTCTGTCCGTCCCCCCCGTCCCCCCCAAATGCCGGTTGTTTGCCTCAGGCACTTGGTGAAGGCAGGGGCTTCCTGAACTTCTCTCCGCTGGGTGCTTGGGTCGACCAGCGTGTCTCCTCTGGTGTCTTTGGAGGACCTTCCCCCAGCCTGGCTTGCCATGGCTTGTGCTTACAGTGGGGGTGTCTGGCCTAGATGTCACGTGGGTCTTCTCACCAGATAGACTCCTGTATTGCATCTGGCTCGAGTGGAGCTAACTTTCTGCACAGCAGCATGTTTGGTGCTGTGTTTCAGATTCAGGACTAAAATAGGGTTTCCAATGTGCATTTCTACTTCAAAAGGACTGTAAAATGTTACGACTCAGTTAAGTGCAGGCTCCCTGATAACCCACTTTGCTTCTACAGCTATTGATTGAAATTAATATATGTGGGTTAAAGTCAACATGTGTGGGTTGAAATTGTTATTTTTACTTTTGAAAACATATGGCTTTTTCATGTTTTTTGCAACGTTTAGAGATGCCACATAAGCAGCGTCCTTGGGATGTTACATCAAGCACAGTGTGCTTCGCATGGTTCCGTCTGAGTTCAGCCCAGGACACTTTGAGGTTTCCCCAGGTGCTGGGAAGAGTGCTGGTCCCTGGTGCTGGTCCCCGGTGCTGGTCCCTGGTGCTGGTCCCCAGTGGCTGCCCCGCAGGTGGGGCTCCAGGGGTACCTGACCAGGTTTCAGGCAGACTTTTTTAGTGCTTGGCTTTCCTACCTCTTGTTTTACCTGAGGATGAAGTGTTTACCAGGAATGGGGTGGCAAAGGGGAGATGATACATTTTCTAAACTGTTTTGTTCAAGTATGGTTGATGATGGTAAACTTACTTTAAACTGTTTTATAGAACTCTCCTCATTGTTGTCACCTGTGTTTTCTGCAGTGATTTCATGCAATTGTTTATGAAGCTTTTAATGCAGCTTATCTCAGGTTTTGAAACAGTTTTGCCATTATTGCTGAGAACCTAAGTGTCTATGATGCCTTGAACCACAGGAATAGAGAGGATTGGCAGCCTGAGCAGGAAAAGATGTAGGTGGCATCATATGCCACTGTCTTGTTCCTTTCTGGTGGAGCAGAGCACTGGAAAATCTTTGGTGGCAGGTGGATGCACAGATCTGGGAGGAACATATGTGCTCAAACATGCTAGTTCATGGCTGTTCTTTGTGGAGTTTTGGGAGGCTGGAGGGACCTGGCTGGGTTTCTGATGTAATGTCTAGGTGATGAGTAAAACCATCTGATCTCAAAGAGGAGGAGATGGGCGGGACATTGAAGATCACCCAAAGTCTGAAGAAAAGACAATTGATACACTTTTTTGATTAGGCAATTTCTCCTTTTTCAGACACTTAGTCTTTATGCTGCTGAGTGGAGCAACATAAGAAAACCCTTTGAGTTCTTCAGTATCTGCTTCTCTATAGTGGTACTTTCTGCTGAACTCCTTTCTGTTTACCTCCATGAGGTTCTTTAGTCTCTGAAGCTAATGAAAAGGAGGAAAGAAGCTCATCTTCCCAGACTCAAGTGGAGGAAGGGAGCTGATTGCTTTCTCACTTTCTTTAGGAGAGAGGGAACAACTTCTTCCCATTCTAATTTTTTCCAGATAATTTGATGGGTATCAAGCCACAAACTTGGTAAAAGGTCACTGTTGCTGTGGGATGACTTCCTGAATTTGTAACTACACAGCTTTATAGCACAGTGTGTAGGTATGGATTTCCTTGAAATCAGTACTTGCTTGACTGAAGCCAGGTTACACACCCTTTTATGGATTTCTTGGCTCATCTACAGCTGTTTTCTGAATAAGCATTAAGCTAGAAATCTCAGCTTTTCTTGCTGGGCTAGTATTGAACCTAATTATTTTATTAGCTTTGTGCCTTTAATTTGCTTGTCTTTTCTGTGAGCTCTAGAAGGCAGTTCTCCTCTGTAAGCGCTACTTATTTGTGAGATTACTGGCTTGGGCTTCTAGAGCACAAATACCTGGAATTAATGTGAAAAGACATGTAGTAGATGATCAGCAGACTCGTGCTGAGAGGATTTGAGAGGCTGCCAGCCCCAGCTGTGTCCACCCTGGTGTCTGCTGGAGATGACTGCCTCCATAGCAGGGGTTGCAGAATGGTCACTGGGTCTGTTCCTCAGGTCCTCACAGCCTGGCAGACTGAAGAGAGAGAGAGAGGAAAAAAAAAAAAAATTTAAAAAAAAAAAATAAAATCAATGTTAGTTCATGTTAATACTCCAAACCACAGCTGTTGAGGTGCAGATTCAACACCTGTTCTGCTGTCCCTGCTCCAGGGGCAGTAATTTATGGTGGAAGAAGGAACCATCAGCCACAGATGACAACCTTTGAATTTTTTCCAACAGAAATTGTGTAAGCGTATTTGGAGTCACCCTGTGTGTGTCCATGGTGGAAAGGTGATACTTTCATGTGTTCCTTCCTATTCCCAGGCTACTTGTGATAGTGTTAGTTTATCCTGAGAGAAAATTTGTGATCCAAATAGTGTACTAGGCTATTTTCATGAAGTGCTGTGCTAGAGGAAGGCTGTGTTTTTTTCTTCTGTTTTTCTTTGTTACACATTTTAGTCAAGAGATTCAACTACCTGTACAAAATGCTAACTGGCAATTTATCATCCTGACACATCAGGTTTAGGAGTAACTTTTCTTTATTTCAGGTATTACACTTATCCATGTTAATATTTGAAGGAGAGATAATTTCATAATTAACTCATGGTTTATTTTTATGTTTCTTTCTCCAGCTGGAAATCCTTATTCACAATGATTTCTGCTGTTTTCTTTTCTGTATTTTAATTTGACAGAAAATTTCTGACAAATGCTTTTAGTGCTTAAACAGGGCAACAATAGTGATGTGGCAGTGGTGTGAATGTTAGTCGTCTTGACAGGTTGACAACTGATAGACTGTAAAGAAAGCTCATTTTTTTCCTGCAGAAAGAAATGCATACGTCAAAGGTATCAAGATGTCAGATTTCCCACACAAAAGACAGCTGTATGAGAGAGCAGATAGGAGTTGAGGTTTTTAACTTGTGAAGCACAAGTGCTGGGTCTCAGTGGTAACTCTTTTTCCCCCCCTCTTTTCCCTTTAGCAAATTGGAAGCTGTTTACCCCTGCTCTGTCAGACTCCTTTTCTTTCTTCCAGTTGCCTTACATGCCCAAAACACCAGCCACTCACTCAGCTACATTTGCTTAGGTGCATTCTCTGATGGAATGAAGTTCTTCTTTCACCAGAAGCAAGAAAGGTTGGGGCCCTTGTTAGTAAAAACAGAAATATTTCGTTTCTCTTGTCTGCTCAGCACATGCCTTTCAGGGAAATGCCTAGCATTTCTAAGCTATGTTGAAAGACTGTAGAATAATTGTTATGGATTTATATTTTTTAATACTGAATCCCCCCCCCTTTTTTTTTTCTTGCTTTGATCTTTCAGATGTTGTGAATCTTAGTGGTGTTTGGCTAAGAACAATTGACTCAAGAAATACATTCCTTTCACGTAACCAGAAGTATTTGTGTCAAAATGGCATTCAAAGCCTGAGGGTAGATTCCATATTGTCCCCAAAACATGCAGCAACACCTGTAGTTTGGTCCATGGTCTCAGGTGATACAAATACCAGTGGAAGCTGGATGTTGGTATGCATGGAGGGTAAACGAATGCAGTTTTCACTTTGCAATGGTGTCATAACTCTGGGCTTTATGGGAAGAAAAACAACAAAATGAGGTTAGAAGATAAAAGATGAATCATGTTCCCCATCCTTTTTATTGTTTCTGTTGTACCCTGTCTTGCTTCTTTCACTGATGGTAAGTTACACTGGCTCTAGGGCAACATTTCAACAAAATAGATGTTGCTGTGCACTGTGTAGTCTACTTTGGCTACTTGGCAAACAGGCTTGTGTTGAGGGCTCTCCCCTGTCAGTTCCCTGCTTGCTGATGTCGCCACAGTTTTTATTTTATTCATACTCTGCTTTATCTCTTCTTGAACTGGGCCCAGGTAACATTCAAGCAGTGTTCGATAAAATCTCAGTAGGGTTTAGATATCGGAGGAGTTATGCATATTAAGTTTGGAAAGGAAATTTGGTTCTGGCCCAGTCTCACAGCTAGAAGGCTAAAAAGAAAAAGGAAAAAAAAAGGGGGGGGGGGGAAGTCAGGAAGGATATCCTTTGTATCCTTTGCAGCCTGCGTGTAAGGAATTTTAAGATACTCAGACTGAAGAGCTGGCATGTAATTCTGGTATTGCTGTTATGCTGTGAATGGGAAACAGTATTAGCACGTCCTAGCAGCCAGTGGCAGAGCATGCAAGCATCCCCGTGTACACACGCCTTAACTTTGCATGTTGTGCAGTTACTGACATCTGTGCGAGTGTTGAGTAGAAAGAGCTGGATAACGTCTTGAGATAGTATCTTAAAGCTTACAGAATGGGACTAAGGTAGGGATGGGGCATGTCTCAGTTTTGTCTTGGGTTTTTTAGTCAGCACAGCTTTCATTGCATGTATTACACTAGTGGAGAGTTCAGAGACCACTCAAGAAGTACCAAGACTTGAAAAGGAAAAACAAAATTAAAAAATCAGCTGTATGTGTTTTTCAACTTAAAGAAGCAAAGCTGACCACAAGAGAAAGCATCCATTACCCTGTTTTCCTGAGAGGAAACCTGGACAGCTTCCCAGGGTAGCCAAAATAGCCTGCTACAGAAGCCAAAGCAAAAGCAAAGCGTCAGTGAGCGATGCAGGCCTGGCCGTGATGGCAGCCCTCCTTTGTGCCACCTATTGCTTTGAAGCGCTCTTGCTTCCTTCCTTCTGCATGGTTGGTTTTAATGAGAAAGATTTGAAAGTTACCATCTGAAAGTAGATTGGTGTGCTCTTTTGTTAGCATTGGAGAGCAAAATTATAACTGCTACCTGCAGTTAGCTGTTTGCTTTAAAAGTAGCCTTTTTTCTCCTGAAATTTATGGATATAAGGATTTGTAAGACATAATCCTATTCCACCAGGATTTATATATATATATATATCTANTCTGTTTACTGAGAGCTATTGCATGCATGTCTTTTGCATTACATTTTATAAAACATTCAAGACTTCTCAACGCTGGTGTGATCTTCTGATGTAGGCATTTACTGTTCAGTTGTCACTCCCAGTTTCCGTGTGCACTTGCAACAAATCACAGTCCCTTTGAAATTCCTGTTTTGTAGCCAGAGAAAGTAAATTAAATGTAATACATTCAAAATGTTATTTTTTTGCTGTATTGATAATAGTTGTCTGTTATTATCTTCTGTTCTTAAGTGACATATTTTAAGTACGTAGCTACTAGAATAGGACTAGAATTTACACCAATTCTGGTAATGATGGCAGCTTGCAAAATCTGGCATCATTTGTGGTAGGCTTTGTCTTGGCTCAGTAGACCTGTTAGCATTTCCAGTAACCTTTCCCTGCTCTTGATTTAGTCCTTCATTTTCATCCCAGATGCTTTTGTTTGCATTTAAAAAAAAGAAAAAAACCTGTTCATTTCTTTTTATGGAAAAAAGCTTAAAATAAATCTTATTTAATGGATAAATTCAGGGCTTTCGAAGGGGAGAAAGTAATAATTTCCAGATTCCATGCATGAATTTCAGGTTTTAAAAGATTCTGTGCTTTTATCTGCTGTCTCTTAGTTAGTTGTTTTGATATCCTGATTTTATTCTATCTGTTGCATGTCTTCTCAGGGAAAAGGAGATATAAAATGGGAATTTTGAAATAAAGTCAAGGGATAGAGCAGAGGGAAATGTGTATAATATCAATAATAATGTCACATAATAAAGTGAAACTTAGAAACCCAAGTCCTTTGACTTTCCATGAAACTTACACTTAAAGTGCTTGTGGTTGCTTGGAAATAGGATCTGGATTTCTAAGTTAGATGTGTTTTGAAAATATTACCATTTCCCGTGGTAAGTGTATTTTGTTGTCTTTAAGAAGCCTAGTCTGTGCTCGGATTGTACTTGCTTGTGTCAATATGCAAATGGATATCTGTAGCAAAATTACCTGGAGAATATTTTGGTTAATATTTTGGCTGTACTCTAAAACTTGTTGTGTTTGTTCATGGTCATTGCCCTGGAAATTATACATTTACCACCTGTTATTAGTAACCAGGAGCTTGCTAATCCATTCCTATGACAATACACTTGTGTCTTGTAAGCTGCAAGAGGAATTTTATCTTCTAGGAATGCTCTAGCTGGCTGTTTTGCAAAGTGTTTTTTCCAGAAGTGGCAAAGCTAAAGTTTTGAAATGAGCAGTCCCACTTTTTCTATTATCCCCCTCATTAGCTCTACATGCGATGAACTAGTAAAAAAAAAAAAAAAAAAAACCCCTCAAAAATGCGCCCCCCCCCAAAAAAAAAACCAAAACCCAAAAAAAACCCCAAACAAAAAAAAAAAAAAAAAGACCCCCCAAAACTACACACCTCTTTTATGTCAAAATTAATTAATCGAGTCTGGAAACCTGCCGAGTTCAGAGAGGAATTCCTATAGTCATAAGATTTATCTCCTCCCCCCCCCCAAGTCATTGAGGCAAATTAGGGTAATCCCAAGGTTCTAAAAGGACAAAAATCTTCATGTTTCAAGATAGAGCAGAAGCTCCAGCTCCTACACATTAGGGTGAGACTTGGGTGTGCACTGGGCTATCCTAGTATGAAATATACACCTTGTGCTGTTTTCTGCAGATCCTTCACAAAAGAAGGAACTCTTAACTAGATGACAGGTGGATGTACATTTCATTGTCTAATTCTCATCCATCTCCATTCTGTTGGACATTTTGATAGGTACATCCTGTGGCATCAAAATTATTCGTGGATGATTCTTAGTTGGGAAGAATATGCACTCCTAACAACCTTGGGGGATATTGGGGGATTTTAATTTGCATGAAGTGT
The DNA here is from genome assembly GCA_013389905.1 of Sula dactylatra. Lineage (NCBI taxonomy): Eukaryota > Metazoa > Chordata > Aves > Suliformes > Sulidae > Sula > Sula dactylatra. The sequence continues at coordinate 154,465 of WEKW01027073.1, forward strand.
TTTCTTTCCTAGGCAGAAAGGAAGAGCTTGTTTATGATACCCAAAATGCAATACAAATTAACTATTTTGTATTTTCCAGGGAGAGAGGAAACTGTGTAATTGGCATGCATGCTATGTTGAAGAAGATAGTAAATTGTGGTAACAAAGGTAAACTGTCTGTGAGGTGTGTGCTGTTTAGGGGTTTGGATATTGTGCTACATTAAAACCAAAGACTTCTGAATTAACATTTACGGCACAATTCTATCCCATCCAATGAAAGACCAAGTGGCTAGGTAGGGGTATGTTTATGGTGCAGGGAATCTGAACCTCCTGAAAGCCGTCTCTGTGACAGATGTCCCTTGACACATCAGCCTTGACCCTGACTGTGTAGTCTCTGTGGATAATAGAGAAAACTTCAGAATCTAGGCAAAGTCTGTATGTAATTATATGATCGAAAATGCATTGTATTAGGGTTAGGGGAGAGTCTGAGGGACCAGGAGGAGCATGGGGCAGTGGAGAGCCATCACTAGTGAACGTCAAATACACTTGAAAGTTATACTTCAGTCCTCAGAATCAAAAGTTTTTATATTGTGGTATTTTTCTTCCCGTTTTCCAGAGCAATATAATTCCATTGCTGTGCAAGTAGAGGATAGGGAAGGCTGAGAGACCTGGGTTTGTTCAGCCTGGAGAAGAGAAGACTGAGGGGGGATCTTACCAATGCTTATAAATATCTGAAGGGTGGGTGTCAAGAGGATGGGGCCGGGCTCTTTTCAGCGATGCCCAACAACAGGACAAGGGGCGATGGGCACAAGTTGGAACACAGGGAAGCTCCACCTAAACATGAGGAAAAACCTCTTTACTGTGAGGGTGACAGAGCAGTGGAACAGGCTGCCCAGAGAGGCTGTGGAGTCCCCTTCCCTGGAGACATTCAAAACCCACCTGGACGCGGTTCTGTGCCCCCTGCTCTGGGTGTACCTGTTCAAGCAGGGGGGTTGGACGAGATGATCTCCAGAGGTCCCTTCCAGCCCCTACCATCCTGTGATTCTGTGTGTAATTGATTGACAGGTGCTTTACCAGTATGGACTATGAAGTTGCATCACTACAACTGTGGCTTGACTTTCATAGAGTTTCAAAGTTAAAGCTCAGTGGTATAGGAGAGAAACTATTACTGGATAGGGTAAACTGTGATCTTTAGAACAGAATTAGATTTTATCTGCTATTGTTTTGTTCCGCATAAGGCATAAGCACAACTCCTGTTTAGTTAGCTCTGAGTCATTTCTGTGCTTTAAGAAAAGGAAGTTACCAGTTGAAAATGAGTTCAGTTTCTCTGAATCTCAAGTGTTTTGGATCTATTATTTCATGGAATTGTTCACAGGCCTTCATGGAAGACTTTATAGTCTATTCCTGCATGCAGAAATGTGTTTATCTTCCCCTCTCCACACAGGACTGCATTTGTCTTTGATCCAAGCTTCTGGCTCATGTTATTTTGGGCCTTTGAGTCAATTATCTGGTGTGAACAGACTTTAAATTTAAGGTGCGTACTAAAGCTGCATGTTGATTCTGGGGTTCGTAAGGTTGCCTGCTGTTTAGTTGTGCTTCGGGAAGATGATAAATATGAGAGAGGTGATATCATCTACTGGCAAATGAGTAAATACATACAGCAGCTGTAAGAGTGATTGTTCTAATGTTTTTCTCAGCCTTTTAACTTGATGACTCAATGCCTGAAGCTCAAATTTTGTCAGCTCCTTTATAGATATGCTATGAAACCAAGGTTTAAATCAGTTATAATGCTGTAAAAAAGTCTAATATATGTGTGCGAGCTTGAAAGCCTCGTAGAGGATATATTCTTAAAATGACCACAGAAAGAAAAGGAAGAGCAGGGAACATTTCTATTTGGTTTAGACTGTTCTTCATTCAACTTCAAATATGCTTCCATCCATCCTCTGTGTAAATGCCTATCTGTTAGCTAAGAAGTGTGTGCTGTATTTGTTATAAAATTATTTTCTCATCTTTAATTATATTCTGCTTTATGCTTTTCATAGTACATTAATGAATGTGTGCATGCAACACATGATGGGGTAGGGGAGCAGTTACCTCCATTTTAGGGCAAGAAAGAGAGGGTTGTGTCTGTGGACGTTTAATCTGTGGCAGCTGTCTTATCCCTGTCACTGCCGTTACCATGATGCCTTCCTTTTCTAGCTAGAGTTCTGCCAGGAAAACTTATGTTGAAAGTATCTGTTGTCTTTTCTGACAGATTTAGGACTTGCGTGCTTGCAGAAGTGCACTTCTCACTGTGCTATGTCATTACAGCTGGCATCAGTGGAGGCGCTCCTTTCCCAGCCCCAGTATTTATGAGAGAGGAACGTGCTGCAAGGGTGTGCTCTGAGAGGCTTTCATTTGGTAATGCATTCGCTCTGAGTTGCCTGTTCTCAAATTGTTGGTTGCAAGTAAACTTCTGAAAGTTAGGTGAAGTCCTGTGTTTGTGTAAGGTCAAACTGAAGGGATTAAATGGTGTTCTTTTATGTAGGTGTGGGAAGAAGACTGGACTTTAGATTTCTAATGATCTGGCTGGCTGGCAACTATCACTGGACAGGGAACGTCCATTCTGATTTTATTCAGTCATAATTATAACTTTTTAATATCAAAGGTAGCTTTAATCTATGTGAAGCACTTCTAATATTGTCCTTGCAGAATACTTGGCTAAACTCAAAACAAAAATTAAATGTAGTGTGAATCGCTCAGAACTGTAGTTTGCTTTCCATGCTGGGGCTGTAAAGATCTTCCTAAGCACATAATTAACCCCCAAACATCTAAGAATACTCATTTTACAGATGATGGCACTGCAGCAGAATTGGATTAAATGAGTTTTATGACGTTTCACAGATAAGAGTAGCTTGTGCAGGCTAAAGGGATAAAAAAATAGGAAGAAACCCTGTCTAGCTGAAATTATTGTTCCTATAAGCTCTGAGTGGTACATGCTGAAAAAAACGATTATCCACCAAATAGGAAATCTTTTCTTCTATTCCTTTGAAGCAAAATAATATGCTGACATTTCTCTTTATCCACTGATTTTTTGGAAAGCATTAATTAAAAAAAAAAAAAAAAACCCCACAACTTCTTATGTGACTCTGCAGTCACTTCCTCGAAATGAATGCTCAACATAAAAATCTAATAGGTAAAAAGAAAGACATTTATTACATAGCAGCTGGCATAAATCTTGCTTCTAATGAGGATAAAATCCATGTAAATGAATCATTGCAGTAAATTGTTGTAATTAGGATTTATTCATGACAAAGGTCTCATAATTATATAATCAACTTTTAGTGTATTAAGATTTATAGTCTGAACTCTTAATTCCATTTTATTCATTTAGAAGCAGAATTTGCTAGGGGAGGAGTGTTTTCAGGAAACTGTCTTGCTGCATGCTCTCAACTATAGACAGAATTTGATTCCTTTGCAAATATCATCTAATTCTGACATTGCAGAAGGCTCAAATTCTCCTCTGGCAAAAATAAAACTCTTAGCATTTTAAAAGGTCTACCCAAATACTGAAGTCAGAGCTTCAAGAGCTTTTAAGTGTCAGGTATTTTATTAAGAGCCTTCCAACTTAATGGTAGTGTATATGTGTTATGCACATCTTCTGAGTGTTGTGCAAACAGCGATGGACCAAAGTAGTAGAAAGCTGCTGCCAACTCATGATTGTCCGGGCTATGAAAAATTGGCTGCTGTTTTTGATCTCAGCCTTTGCCAGGTGGATAGAAGCAGTATCAAGTATAATAGGAGAGTGTTAAGGTCATCAGCAATTCAACTGCGAGCTGAGTCTGTCCACTTCTTTGGTGGGTATGTAATGGGGACAGAACTGCTTTCTGAGCCCTACCATCTTGAGTGCAGCTGAGGGCCCTCAACAGGGTGCTGTGGCAAAGTCTGAGAAATTAAGGCTTTGTGCTTTGTTGTGTCTATTGAAAAGAATAACTTTGTCTGCTGGGCTGTTAGCCTGACAGTTTCAAAACCATTACCCAAAACAATTTTAAAAGCAGCTTCCAAGTTTCCTCTTGGAAAAGCTGGAAAGCTTCCAGTGAGATGCTGTATACCACCAGAATAACTGTAAGTGTACGCTGTGCTTTTGGGGATCTAATAGTTGACAGCAAGCTTGAGTGGACGTATTGGATCTGATGATTTGTGGCTTGAAATTGGAATAGATTTTTCCCCCTCTAAGTCTGAAGAACTCTGGATTACAGTTACAAATTTTCTTGTCTCCTTTCCAAGTTAATGCTATTTAATAGTTGATTTTAAAGGCTAATTCTTCTTGTGTTCTGTCCCCCATCCTTCCTGCTTCTACTAAAATTTAACAAAAGCAGCTGTGTTGCAGTGATATGGCTCTTTTTGGCTTCAGGAAAAGTCCTTTAGCCACTGCGGTCAGAGCAGTTAGAACATTCTCAGGCTGGTTTTAATTTCAGCAATGTCTGCAAGTATCCCTGAAGCTTGCAGGATGATTCTACATCTAATCTGTTGCAGGTAGGGTTTTGAATTGATGGCCATCCAACATTGCTATAAGGGTTTTCAGGTTTGGTTTGTTTGGGGTTTTTTTCCCCCCTGCATTATACTGCAGTGCTGAAGTAGCTTCACTGTTGCAGCACTTCTGTCCCCTGGTTTTCTGTTTAGACTAATGTTGAATACATCGAATCAGTTTGTCCTACATTCCCCAGCAAGGGGAAAAGCACACACAAAGTCCTATATCTTACTCTATTGGGCTGTTCTCCTGCGTGTATTAATACGTCTGTTATAACCACCCATAAATAGTTCAGATGAGCATATTAACTCCTGTGCTTTATTACATAAAATGTATCTGATGGTGTAAGCAGCTCATGTGATAGCTTCTCAGATTTTTGCAGGTACTGCCAGAATCTAAAAGTGATTTAAGCCTTGTTTATAAGACTGGATTTAGATAACATGATGATTTTTGCTTTGCAAGGGAAAAGTATTTCCCCCTGCTAGAAAAAATTCTTACATAAATTTTAGGAGTGGCTTGGCTAGGGTTATTTTGTTTACTTATTTATGAAGCAAAACTAAAGTGGTGTACTTCTGAACACTAGAACTAGATTCTTTTTCCTTTGATTTTCCTAGAACTCCAGGTGAACTCTGGGCAATCCTCTTTCCCCCTTTCCACCTCCCTCCCCATTTAATTAAGGCTGGGAATTCAGGTACTCAAAACCCATGAGATACAATAAGTTTCTTTGAGACCACTAATGAATCACGATGAATGTGTGCCCTGTTTTCTACTCTTTGCTAAATATAGAGGTGGGACTAGGCCATGGTGTCCTCGGCTGTCATTGGTACCACATGAACCTTCTTAACCAAGTTGAGCTCTATTTTTACAGCTGGAGGGATTTTTGCTACTGAGGGGGCTGCTCATGAACCTCATGGCTTGAATGCTTAGTAACTGGCTTGGAATTTCTAGCCTACATATGTGTTGGTGGGTAGTTTAGAGCCATTTGTCCTTGTGTCAGCGGTATATCCTTAAACGTGAATGGTTCCTTTTCTCTTCTTGGTGTTTACCTGTGAACATACTGACCAGTGATAAGCCTGTTCTTTCTCAGCCTGGTTTTGGGAGCCCGAACACATTTGAATGCACTTTTATGTGGCAGGCTCTTAGATATAGCTGTTTGTCATACAGTCCTGCTCACCTGTGCCCAAGGGAGTGGTTCAGATGGTGCAGATGCCCAACACCCCATATCTGATCTCTCCAGTGCTTGATTCCCTTTCTCTGCTGGAAAAACTGGATAGTACTTAAGTGCATTGCAGATTTTATTCACGATTGCACATTATGTTCTATGATGCCTTAAGTAGTTGAAATTACTGCATTGCAGCCATGCAAATAAAGCAATTGCTGCATGGCCTGGAATTAACTTGCACTTGGGAACTAACTATCTTGGCCTTTTTCTGGTCTCTCTCAGCCTTTTTGTTAATTTTTTTTAATATAAACAGCTATATATGTATTTTCAAATACCATCCTACCTGATGTTGATTAATGTATTTTGTGCACAGTCTATCAGTGGAATTTCATTTTGTTTTCAATATTTTCCATTTAGTTGGAGAGACCTAAGATTTTTATTTCAATCACCCATTTGTCCTCTAAAAAATTTGAAAGTCTAATCTCCTGCCCACCACAGTAATTAAAGATTGGAAGAAAGATTTGGCTTGCAAATATTGCACACAAATGAAGGAGTAAAATGTGCTGAGTTACACTTGTGGATTAAAAGATTGATTGATTGCTTTATGAAGCCCTGAAGTTAGCCACTAGTGTCTAAGAAAAATCGTGTTCATTGTTATGGTATGTGTCAGCTTTCTTGGCAATTGATTGGAAAAATCTTCTAAAGCTTATTCTAGGTATTGCTGTAAATAAATGTCACTTTTGTCTCATGCAAGATTATTTTCTCTGCAGAACTATTTTGTATGTGCAGTATACTGCTGGGAAGGAAACAAACCAACCTGAATGGTAGCTGAGGGCTGGGGAGCAATGTATCTACGAACCTGGCAGCCAACGTATGGCTTTTAGGGAAGTAAGCCACTGTAAAGGATAGATGTTCTGGAGGATGGGTTGTCCGCTGCATGTGTGTACATACCACCCCCCCACACACTGGTCTCGCTGTCTTGTACATAACACTATCATCCATCATCCATTTCAAGTTTTTGCTGTTTCTCAACAATATAGTTGTTGGGTTTTGTGGTTTTTTTCCAGTGTTTTTCTCTTCACAGGTTTTAAAACAGCTAGACTGTGGCTAACAGTCACTCAGTAGGGCTTCAGGGAGGGGATGTGATTACTCCATCAAGGAGCCTCCAGTAGGACTGAGGAGCAGTGGAGAAATTCAGCTCCCTTGTCACCAGGCACAGTAGTGACTTCTCTCTTTGTATAAATTTTGGTCTTTAACAGTGTGTGAGCATTACAGCACAGAAGAGATGCAGCACCTTTTGTTGTTTTGTTACAGTTAAGTGCTTTGAAGAGTTTCACAAAATGCGATGTCACCTCTACTGTGCCTCCTTTTTCTGGTGAGAGGCCAACTGCCATGCTATTGCTGATGCTGATGTAATTTGTCTCCTTGAATAAGACTTCGTTGCATCTTCCTCTTTCAATTTTTTTCCTTCTCCCTCTGCTTTTTCTTGTTTAATTGGGATTCAGGACTTAAAAACTCCTCGTTTCCTTGAGGAAGAGCTGGGCTTTGTTCCTTGTCAGAGAGGGTAAATTACAGTCACCCCTGCACAGGTACATTCTTGTTCCTGTGTATCAATTTAAGGAAGTTATCAGCTGCTAGTTTCTGAAGAATTGGCTATACTCCCTGAGAGCATATAATGAACCTGTTGGCAGCTGATGGCTTCATGTCATTAACTGGAGCATGTATTGGCACTACATGTCTTTGAAATTACTCCTTGAGTGCTTCTTTGATGCATTCTCGCTCAGTGCGCTGGTCCTGTCCTTCTCTGTGGCACAGGCATAGCCAGAGTACATTAATGGGCCCTGATCTGTGTTTGTTGTGAACAAAGGAAGATTGGTTGCCAGAAGGGGGTTTTGGTTGATGGTGGCCAAAGATGGGCTGTGCGTTCGTGCCGAATGGCGGCTACGCTGCACGTTGTAGGAAAAACTTACTCTGAGCTGTGCAAGAGTATTTCTGCTACAGTTGAGCTTGACTGCACCATGTGTAGCAGACTTCAGGTGTCATATTTAGCTCAAACGTGACATGCTAATTCCTTAACTCTTATTTCTCCTTTCTTTTATGTCTCTTAGGGTGTTTCAAAGATGACCGTATTGTGTTCTGGACTTGGATGTTTTCAACATATTTTATGGAGAAGTGGGCCCCCCGGCAAGATGATATGCTGTTCTATGTCCGTCGAAAACTGTCCTATGTCAGTGGTGATAGTACGGAGGGGAAAAAGGTGAGTAAAGATATATTTTAACCTGGGAAATTTAAGCTAACATGGGATTTGGTGTTCTGGAGTACCTGACCCATCTGAAGAACTACAAACCAAGGATAAGGAATCTCCAGCTCTGCCCACCACAAGACGTTTTGCAAAATTGGCCCATAGAGAAATACCATGGTTAATGCTGTGAACATCATCAGCAGGATAAGTGAGCTTCACTGTCACAGACTTGAGGAGATCAAAGAGTTTGCGTGCTTTTTTGGGAAGCTTTTATGTTGGTCAGCCTGCATTTAGGGGGAGAGGGAGGACATCCATGCTGATTTTTGTTTTGCTTTTCAATGATGATACTTTATAAATTGAAAGTTTAAATCTGTAGAAAGGGAGGAAAAAAGGAGGAGAGGATGATGGTCACTCTGTAATTTCTAGAAGAACCCTTCCTGAGGTACCAGAGTATCAGGAATGAGCACCTGTTGGGTACTCAGTAGCAGAATACATACAGCCTCCTGGAGCTGGGATACAGTAGTGACTAACGGTGAAGAAATTACTGTATTCTCGTAATCTACATTTAAGACAATATGCCCTCCTGTAGAAGTAGTGTTTCTTGAAAACACATAATCAGGTAGTCTAGTGCTGCTGCACAGGTATTTTCCAATTAGAGATTTGAGAAACTTCTCAGCATTTAATGGCAGTTTTCATCTTAGGTGGGGGAAACGGAAGAAAGAGAAATGATGGTTTTAGTGGGAATTAAGGAGATGGCTACAGAGGATCAAAAGCAGGAAGATAAATGGAGGAAGAAAAGACTGGGATTGACTTTCTGACATATGTAAATAATTTACAGAGTTGCTGAATCACAGATATGTGCTCATGGTATATGTGAGAGTGTTTTTAACCAGATATACCAGAGTTCTCTGGGCTTAAATGTGGTGATATAAAGAACCATAGTTGTCAGCTCCCTAGAGAAAAGGATTCCAGAAGATTTTTCCAATGTTTTTGTTGGATATACAGGAAATGGGCAGAATTATTCTCTCTCTTCCCCCGACCCTTCCAAGTTCCATCATGACAGCCACTATGAAGAAGGTGGCAAAATACTGTTCTTTCTCTGTCAGATTAGTAGTTTGATAGTCTTTGGCTAGCATACTCAGAGCTTTAAGGCTCTTGGAGGAAACTTTCATCCTCATCATTCTTTAAACAACTACAAATGCATTCCTGTTTCACATCAAACGGGCTTTATTAGGCTTTGTTCAGCCCAATAAAAACATGGGTTGTTTAACCTCTTGTCCTTCCCAACGTGGAAGGTGAACCTCAGAGGAAGCTTGGTCGCTTACATTCATTCACAGACCCCTGATCAATCTCTGTTTAACTTATTAATCAGTTTAAAGTGTTTGAACCTCTCATGGAGAAGAGACAGTAAAATAAACCCTTGCATTTGCTCTTAGAGCTTTATTTAAGCCTCCTAAAAGCATCATAAATAATTTTTATTTGTGAGGGGATTTCATAAGTGGTAGTTATTACAAAATATGCATTAGTGAATTGTTTGCCGTAACAACTAGGATGGGGAGTGTGCCTTGTAGCACACAGAGTACTTTATAACTCCCCCTTGACTGTTTGCATTTTGCTCAGCCTCTGAGAAATGAACCTTTCCTGTGACTTTGAAGTACTTCAGATGCTTTGTGAAACTTCATAGTTTGGTGATTCTTTGGTATCTGTGCAGCTCTTCTCCTGTTTGCAAAGCAGTCAGCTAAAACCAGTTCCAGCTCCTCTTGTATCTAATTTTTCAACCTGTCCTGTGCAGTGAGACACAAAACAACTACTCCTACTCTTTGAGTTATGGCTAGGCAGGTTTTTATTTTACTTTGTAGTTTTGGCCATTCTTTCTTGAAAGATGGCATCAAAATACCAAAGTCATCATTAAAAGGGGAAGAAGCTAGAGAATGATATTTATAGAAGTCAAATAGAACTTCAGGCATCCCTGCCACCCACCAAAGTATATGCTCTCATTTGTATCCCCAGAGGCAGACTGAAAAGGTGGATGAAGGGAAGAGGTTCAGAGCTGTTTGGGACCAAGAAGGGCTAGAACTGGAGCGGCACTGTTGGCTCCTGCCTTATGCCCAGGCTGTGGCAAACGGTCTGGTGATGATTTCTCCATGGGCCATGCAAAAGTTGACTGCTAGGTAACCACAGAAGTGGGTCTCTGTGTAGCTTTGGTATACAGCGAAGCAAGTTCATTGTAGTTCTTCCATAGATGCTATATACGTGCTCTGCATTTGCCCAGCAATTGTAGGTTTTGACTGAAGAATGCTGACAGAGACACGTGACGTGAGGTGAATCGTTGTCCTATGACATCTCAGAGCATTCGTTTATATTCATGAAAATAAGAGCTGCACAGCTTTGAGCACAGTATTCTTCTGTAGGGCTGATGACAACGACAACAAAAATGGATTGAGCAGGGAAGGGCTGTTTGTCTGAATGCTGACAATGGTGCTGTTTGTTTTCTGAGACGACAAGCTCACGTGGCATGTTCGCATCATTTGCATGCCATGCTGTGATGATTCATGTCAGCGAGAAACAAGCGTCGATTTATCGAACGGTTTTCAGGTTTTGATGGCTGTCCTCTGATTAAAAGTCGTTCCTGCTTGTGGGGTTTTTTCTGTGCTTACTGGAGCTGAAGAGTGTCAGCAGCAACGTTTGATTTTAAGTTGAAGTGTAATAGAGGATAAGAAGAAAAAACTGATAGGATCAAGATTAGAGGTTCTGTTCAATTTTCAGGCTGAATGAGAAGGGCTTTGGAAGCACCTTACTCACAGCCGCTTGAAGAAATAAATCTCAATGTGGTGTACCAGTAGGCAATGATGGTAAGTTTCTCTACCATCATAAATTTTATTTTAAAAGGCCCTTTAAATGATCTACTTCATTGACACCCTGGTCTAAGCAACTTTCCGTTTGCTTCTCTTTTCCACCCCAGCAATTTCTAAACTGCACATGTATGGGTGAAACGGCAATTAAGCTCTTAATGTGGTCTATGCCAGGGCAGAACTGCCATATTGAATTCTGGTCTATATGAATGACACAGACTCTTGGATCCCAGAGAAGTGTGTTCAACTCTGTGTTTCCTTGGCATGTCACAATAACACTCTTGCAGTTTTTCTTGCCAAGTTTTGAAGATACTTCTTCTCTCGGTGTCTTTAAGCAAAACCACAGACCCCATCTGCCAGGATCTGTGCAGGCAGGGCACTGTGGAGCATAGCTCTTCTCAAGATTAAGGGATTTAGTAGGTTTTTTTAGGGTGGAATCTCTTTAACCTGTCACTCTTTATGCACCATTAAGTCAAGACTCACAAAACCACTTCACTGCTGCCTCACACACCAGCTGATGTGACCTACTGGAAAATGTAAGCCTTGATCCTCATTTACAAAGGGTCCTGTACATTGCCAAAACCTATAGCTTGAAAAGGTTAAAGTGGTTGGACTTGGGATTCTGGTTTTAAAAAGGTATTAGATCAAGCTTTAATATCTCAGGCTCTTTCCAGTGCAAAAGGTGTTTATAAAGGATTATGCTTTGTTACAGCTGCAAGCTTCTGATCTTTCTGTAGAAAGAAGCTTTACTTTCTCACGGGACTACGGAAAATGCTAGTATGTTGTTAACAGAAACAACTGCCAAGTAGGGAAACTAAGGTAAAACCTCAGTGATAGACCAGCAGAGCTAGGTTGGATTAACCCCTTCAGCCTTGCATCATGCTTTGTCACCTGAAAACGGTGCTGTATTTATTGGGCAAAGCAATAAAAAAGATACATTTAAGACACTGTTGGTATATGTCCTGAGCTTGCCTGGTTTTTGGAGTAGGTCCTGTTTTCTTCAGTGTCCTACAAATGTGGAAGAGTAGAGTTGCTGCCAAATGCATGGGGTAGTCATTCAGGCTGTTAAGTCTTCAAAAGCTACTGATGTTGTGGCTGCAGCTTCAGAAACTGAACTGAACAGGAGCCATGGTTTATATGTTTATGTGCATCTGGACCTATGACACAGCAAATATTGGCTATGGTGGGAGACCAGTTAGTTTCCAAAGCTAAGTGACTTCAGGCACATGACTCCCACTGAAAATCACAGGATTTTCATAGCTGAATATCTAATTCACTGTCACCATCTGTCTGGCTGGAAGATTTGACAACCTGAACTCAGCATCCAGCAGAAATGCAAGTTTTAAAAATCTTACGTTGCTGTCTCTGTTGTACCTTTCAGAGCAGTGCTTTTTTTTTTTTTTTTTTTAAACATTGTAAGCAAACAGGATGTCTCTAGAAGAGCTGTTTGGTCTACTTCCTGGCGGTTCCACATCACCATCTGAATGCAACAGAAATAAATGGTCAACAAATGCATCTTTTTTTGTCAAATAAATTCTCTCCTTGTTCATGGATAGCATGTGGGTACAAACAACGATTGCAACATGTGCAAGTCAGTGCAGAGAGAGCTGTTCTGCCTCAACTCTTACATTGTGCTAAGTTCATGGAGGTGTTGGAGTGAGTAGGAACAATGGCTTCTGCAGAAGAGGGCAACATAAACAGATTGCTCTCCTTTTGAAACATGAAAAAGGAATACTGGCATTATCAGATTGATATTATGGTTTTATATAAGGAGCTCAACATCATTTGGCTTTTCTCTTACAGTTGTCCTTCTCAGAAATTCCTGTGCTTTCTCATGGTATTTTGCTGATGTTTGGTTGTCTAAATACATGAACACAAAGGAGCTGCTACTTGATAGCCTCTGCTCATGGGGCCTTTTTTGCAAGACCATCTCCATTTCCTATGTGTGCTGTGACAGGCTGTTCGGCAAAAACGAAGAGAAGAATAGTGCCACAGGTGTGACAAGAACATCTTTTTCTCACACAGAACTGGATCCAACTGTCTGTGACCTGGAATATGCTTGTATATCCTGGCAGCCTAATGAGCATTCAAGGTGGAGGTGCTCTCATATTCTGTCCTATTTCCAGAGTAAATTTATGTCTGAGGCAAAGCGAGCATGCAGCTGAAATATCCTTGCAGTGTCACAGGCGGTAAACTCCTGACTCAGGAAGGGGGTGTTGGCTGCGGGGACATTTTCAATGAACTGCTTTTTATTGCTTCCAATCTCTGAAGAACTCATCTTAAGCAGTCAAATAGTGTGACAAGAAAGCCAGGATCAGAAGTTAATTTAGTATAAATTGCACCGAAACATGGGAGCCCTGAGTCATGTGGCTTAGAAGATGCTTTATTCTCTGCAGCAGAGAGAAACATCATTGGGAAGAAAAGAAGCCCAGACCCGTTCCCCCATCTGATATAATTGTAATGAATAATTCAGCACTGCAAATACAGCATATCTGAGTCACTGGGGGAGGGGAGGGGTGGGTTGAGGGACAGAAGAGCACTGCTAGGCTGGGCTTCACACCCTGGAAAAGGTAAAAGTGTCTGCTCGGAGCTCCCTGAAAGCTTCATCAGGCTACTAGCTCAGCAGAGCGCTTAGTGTGTTTGATCTATGTGCTACACAGCGTCAGCTTGCTCATTAGAAGTATGGAAATGTGTGTTTTCAGTGCTGAAATTAATATGCAATTGAATTGAAGCTCTGGAATATCATAATCATGTCCCTAGGAACACTAGTAATTAGAACTTAAATGTCTAGTCTATCCACCAGGTCCCCCCCCCCAGCAATTTCTGGTCAGTAACCCAGTTATGCATTTCCACATCCAACAGAGATGGTTTGAAATACAATGATTTATTAACATCCTGTAATCTTATTTCCCCCATGTCTTTGCTGCCTTTGTTACTGACGTAGCGTGCCTTCCCTTGTTTTGCTGACTGTATTCTGCAGGAGGCATGCTATGTGTTGCTTCAGGCACTTGTGCTTTTCTGGGGAGGGTTTCAGAAAGACTGGGAAATAATATTACAGGAATTAGGTAACAGTGAGCAACCTGGTACATCTGAAAATATTAGTTACTCTGTGTTCTGGGGCCATGTTTCATAGTGCTTAAATAGTCATACACGTATCTATCCTTTCAATTTTTGAAAGCTGATTTAGCAAATTTGTGGGGCGTTTGAATTGGGGAATGAAAGTTGATGTGATTCACAGAGTACAAGTGTCAGGTAGCAGCTGGGATTAATTTGTCAGTATCTCAAATGTGATGATTTCTTGCCTTGCTGATACTGATCAGCATGTTTTAAATCCCAGCCTTGCCTTGCTTAGCCACAGATACAGTGACTTTCTTGGTGCCAGAGCTATGCTGCAGGAAAACAGTTTGCACACCCTCTGTGTCCTATGATTTCATGTTGTTGCTTTCCCCTCATTTGTTTGATGAGCATCATCAAGCATTCAGACTGTTGCAGTAACTTAAACAAATTGCACTTTTATTATTTTTAATAAAATTAATTATTTTTAATTTATTATACCTCTTCTGCTAGTGCTAGAATTGCAAAGACTTTTTGGTTTCTTTTCGCATAGGTAGTTTCAGTTATGGTTGGTTGAAGTCAATTTTTAACTCTGTGGGTCCCATTAGCTTTTCTCAGTCTTACAATTTACTTGTTCTTATCACTTTAGATTCTGCTTCTTCATGTACAATATGCAGATACTGTAAGCAGATGTTTAGGCTTGTTAAATCTTTGTTTTCTATGACTGTGACTTGCTGATCCAGAAGGAATGTCTCGTGCTCATTGAAAACAAGAAAAGTGAATATATTTGGTAGGAATTCCTTGCAATTAAGAATTACTTTTGCAAGAACTATAATTAATGTTAAGGTGATTTCTTTAATATTGAGATAGAAGCTTATGTAATAATGAAGAAGTATGAGAAAACACAATCTCAAGGCAGTGCAGGATCTAAATAACTAGCGTTTGCTGTGTGCCCTCATGAGGGGGGCAACCAGTATTTTTTGCTACATGTTGACGTGCAAAGGTTACAGGAGTGTTTTCTGTCTTTGAAGAGGGAGGAAGCTGCTGTTTCTCACTGCCAATGTATCCTATAGATTGCCTTGTGTGCCTTTTACTCTTGTCTCATTAGAGATAAATGGTGCCTGACTTTTGGAAGTTTACTATTCAGTTTAGACCTAATCATAGACCAAAGTCTGTTCTTCCCCAAAAGCGCAGTTGGGTGGAAGGAGAGGATGCCAAGAGATCAAAGTTGGGGAAAGTTTGCAGTGATGCCTCATCTTTTCTGAAAGGGGTTGGGATGATGAGCAGCGTAATTAACCTTGAATTTCAGGGCCTGGTCTTCACAAATCAGAGCACTTCTCACTCTAAGGTAAACTAAAACATTGACTTTAGGGCAGTCTTACATCATTAAGCCGTCATATGCAACCAGACCAATAAATGATAGAAGAAAGATTAGGTTGTAAGGAGTTACAGCAGCTCTGAAACCTGTGTGAGTAGTGGGAATAGCTTTGCAGAACTGAATATCAAGAGGAAAAGAAATGGGAGGGAATTAAGGCTATGTGTCAGTTGACTTTGCTGTTTCCAAGCTTAGACTGCGACTGTGCTTGTTCAGTTCAGGCCATGAGTCAACCGCTTTGTGGATACAGTTGCCTCTGTTATCCCCAGCCTGAGCCTTTCAACGTTACTACACGTTAGTCTGTGGAAGGTACAGGAGAGTTGTATAATGAAGTGGTGCAAGATCAGAATTTTAGTGTATCTTGCTCAGAGCTTTGTTCAAGGAACAAAGCCCTGCTTTGCTCTCCTTCACAGATGTATGAGGCTTTCTTCCTAAAAGCTCTTGGTAAGCACAAGAAAAAGTTCCCAAGCCATCTAGTTCATGATCATCTTATTCCCTTAAGGATTTAAGTTCTGTGTGATTGTCAGAAGGGAGAACACTTAGCCTAGTCATCTTACTGTCTTTAAAATCCCAAATTAACTATGAAAATAAAGCATACTTCTAGCTCTTTACCTGATAAAAGCTGAACTTAAGTGATTGGGAACTGCGCTGAACCTTATCAAATACAGTGAAATCACTGCCTGTTTTAACCTCCTTAACAAATATCAATTTTCAGGAATAAAAAATTAATAGTATATATAATGCAAGTCAAGCTAATGATTCTCCTTGTAATGGCTGTCTTTCTCAAACTTATCTGTCCAGTTTCATAATTGCAAGTGTTTAAGTGACAGCAAAGCAGAAATTAAATTTTTATAATGCAGTATTTTACTGCCCTTTGTCTTTTTGTACCAAATACAAATGTTTTATACAATCACACTTTTTCTTTTTAGCTTCCCCAGCACTTATTACCTTCTTTATAATCATTATTGTTGCTTTATATATTTCTTACATGAAGACTAATAAACCTTACAAGGTCTGTGGCTTTTAGTGATAGGACTGCAAATAGGTCTATAAATTCAGCAGAATACTTTGGTCCAAAACAAAAGGTCCTGTGTGGTGAATCTTCGTATTAATGAATGTTATATGTAATTATTCCTCTTTGGAATCTGATCATAGTTACAGTGGTTTGCCTGGTTTTTAAACATTTATATCTAGACTATTGTAAATAAACCAATGTCAAATTTACCTTGAGGTATGTGTATAAGTTACAAAAAATTGGAAAATCTTGAGGTGAAATCCCGGCTCCTCTGAAATTGATGAGAATTTTGCCATTCACTTCAGTGGGCAAGAATTTCATTCCCATTAAATATAGAGGATAAAATAAACTGAGTTGCACAATAATATAGCCAGGCCTATGGATATGTCTAATTGCTTGTAAAAATCCCCTTCGACTAATCTTGTTTCTCTTCTCATCTGCTGTGACTCCATTCCTGCAGTATTCCCTGGGCCCTTCCAAAGTACAGCTCCCTGCTCCATCTCCAGTGTCCCTCCAGCAATGTCCCACATCTGTTAACCTGTGTAATCCTTTTCTGTCTTTTTGGTTGCTACCAAGGCAAACGGTAGCCAGTGCTGTGGGTGGTTCATGGCAAATGAAGTCTGAGAAAAAGCTGGAGCTTCCCTGGCCCTTCTTCAGCACTAGTAGTAACGTGGAGGTGTCTGTTGCCGATTGTCATGATAATACAATCCCTGAGACCTCTGCCAAGTTTGTCTGAAGTTGGCCAACGCGTTTGAAAGATGGCTGGGAGTGGGAAGGAACTCGGTGGTTTAAGTCCCATTTTCTTAAACCAGATTTTTTTCCCCACTATATGCACTGTTGCATATAATGTAATCCTACAGCTTTTTACACATATAGCCCTAAATACATGCAAGAGATGAAAAGGAGGACAGGAAGGGAGAAGACATTTTGCAACAAGTTCAGCTGCTTATTTAAACTAACATGGCTTCTTTGGGATAGGAAATATTGCAGCTAATCTTGCAGCCTAGTCTGGATGGTTTTGACTTGAATGAGTTTCTCATTTACAGATAAATGTGACAAAACAGAGTGAATTGTTTGTTTACATTTCAATTTAAAAGCATGTTTGCTGGTAGCCACCTGTGAACCCCGCGCCGTTCTTGATTAGTACGGGCTGGAGTAGGAACGGTTTCTGTTGCAGCAACACCTTTTGTGTGTTGTCAGCCATCCTGCAACTTGGGTGATGAAAGAGGATAATCCACTGCCATTCTCCAAGGCTCTTATTCCATCTGCAAACACCCTTCTGTGTCCTTGCCAACAAATACACGTAGCATTTGCAGTAAATCTTTGAAGTTGAATGTTTACACTAAATGTCAGCATGGTGTTGGTAGAGATAAGGCATAAATACAGCCTTTTGGGATGATCTGGGCTGCAAAGTTTCTTGCCTGCAGGTCGTGAATGAGTAGCAGAAGTTAGTCACCCAGCATTTCTCATGCTAACAAAGGGAAGAGGGAGTCCAAAGCTACGAATAGACTCTCCTGGGTAATCACATCACAGAAAAGATGAGCAACTGCTGTTGGGCACACAAGTTGTCCCATTTAGACCTTTGAAGGAACCTCTGCAAGGCACTGGAGCCTGAGGTATCTTCTTGCTGTTCTGGTTTATCCAGAGACACTAGAAATTACAGTCAGCTTTTTCAATCATTTACTGCTCTTTCTGTTGGTTTGGCTTTTGATTATACAACATGGTTGTGGGGAGAGAATTCTAAGTAATTAATATTGAAGCAGATTTTTAGAAAAATGGATGATTTTGTAGCTGAACTTTGCCTCTTGCACAAAACTGTTTACAGTTGCTTTATTGGATTGGGCTTTGTTTCAGCTTTATAGCTAAGGTGGGTGTCGAGTTGCCATAGCTACTGGGCATTATGCTGTCTTTATGTGGGCTCCAGAGTATGTTCCAGGAGGATCAGGTGCAACTTCTAAATAATTAATAGTAACCAGGAAAAGGGAATTGGAATTTTGTTTTGGAGGGCTTTCTTCTTGTTGTCCTCTATTGCCAGTGAAAATTAGTAGCCATAATGCGAAGAAAGCTCTGTGTGACATCTGAAAGAATGTTTCTACTTTGTGTCAGTACATTGTTGTGTTGTTAAATGCAGTTGTCCCCTTTTAAATATTATCTTGGATATAAATATTCTAGGGAAGGTGTATAACATAATCTGTTGCCAATGTCATTGTCCCTTATGCAGCTTCTCTATGTGACAGGACTGGGGATGCACCCTTCCCATAAGGCTTCTCTACATGCTCCAGAAAATACCAGACTTTGATTTTCTTCCTATTTAATAGAGACAGGTCTGTCGATGCCAAGCGGATGAGTGAGCAGATGGATTTTCATGGGTGACTTGGTCAGATCTGTTCAGGTTGTCGTATCGGGTGTATATTCTACAATGATGACTGGCAGCCTGTTACAAAACACAAAAACACTGCTTCGTATACGGGTCTGGGTTATTGCAATTTCTCCCAGCTTGTTAAATACATGTGAGGCCAAAGTCTTTGGAGATGAGAGTAGTGACCTCCATGCCATTCGTGGTGATTTCTTGTTCTGAGAAAATGCCCTATTTCTGTGCCAAAGAGTCCTGGCAGCTCCTGAGATAGTATGTCTTTTCCTTCTGAATTGCATCATGTTGTTGATACATTGTGGTATGTAGGCAATGAAGCAAGGACTGACCTCCCTCTCAGTGGTTTGCTGGTAGGGAGTTTTTGCCCAAAGAAGTGAACGCTGTTGTAATGGCAGCTCCACGCTATAGGGAAAGTTTGGCCATGTTTTCGCAGATTTTTGGCAGGTCAGTGTTTGTGCAGCCAGCCTTGCTCCGATGAGTTGGAGGAGGTGCTAAAGCCGGAGACGTTGCAAAGATTTCAGCATTTGTCACACAGATCTGTACTGCTGCTGGGTTTCAGGCAGCAGTCTTATTTTCCATGCATCCTTTCTTATGAATTACCTCCACTACCCTCCCCAAGAGCAAGAAGAACATGAATCACTGCACACAAACCCTCTCTTCTGGTACTGGGTAGCTTTGGCTCAGACTGAGTCTACCTTCTGATATCTGCTAATCTCAGACATGATACCTGCTGGTAAAAATACCATAAAATGTTAAAATGTTCAAACCAGGGTAGAGTGCTCTGCATTAAATCAGGGTCATGGAGCGTATTGATTTTTTTTTTTTTTAGATGCAAGAATCAATATAACCCTTCCTTTCCCATCACCAGTGTATTAAGTTAGCTTGAAACGTTTGTGAGGCTGATTCAAAACTTAGTCTTTAAATTGAATAATATTCTAAAAGTTATAAGGGGGTGTGCATGTTTTTTTTTTTTTCTTCTTTTAGTTAACATTAGGAGCAAGCCTACTGGGATTTGAAGTGTTTCAGAGCTACAGTGAAAGTAAAACAGAGAAAGTGAATGGCCTTTATCATTTGCATTCTAATGGGGGTCCAGTTCTATCAGAGGACCTGGATTTTTCTCTTAATAACTTTTTTAGGACTCTTCTAAGCATTACAGTAGCTTATTACAGCTTGATTGTTGCTTCCAAAATGCATCTGTCAATGATAGCCTTGGTGACATTAGTCATGGAGATGATGCAGAAGTCCAGAAGTGTATTGGGTTTTGAAAATCCATTGAAGGTACTGTATTTTCAGGTTACTGGAGAGCTGGGGTTTGGGAGTGAGAATTGATGTCTTTGCATAGGTGGGGAAAAATAGATTAGTTTTTGTGGCAGAAGGAGCCAAAGATGACTGCTTATGCCCCAAAGTTTGTTCTTGCTGTCTAACCAGTTGGTTCTAATAAAAAGGTGCTGTAGTCACAAATTCTCTCTCCTTCACATCCATAAACTCTCTTGCTATAGTAGCACTACTGGTGCTGTATGAAGTGTTTCAAGTTACTTGTAGTGTGTGTGTGCGTGTTCAAAAGATCCAGAAAGAAAAGGGATTTTAATGTTCTGCCCAGCTCGGGAATATAACTGGAACTTACATTAACATTGCAGTCATAGTTAAATATAATTTGATTTTTTGTCCTGACAGTGCTTGATGGCTGGCATTTAGCATCTAGTACCACTTCTTTGTTGTACTTTAAATATTTTCTCAGATTTTTTTAAGACACCTTTCATTCCCCTAAGAGAAAAATTTTATTGTGATTGTTTATACTGGTAAAAATGTAATCTTCTTTCATAGTCCAAATTTATAACTAAATGCCTTGTGCTGTGTGAAGCGTGGTATGTATCAATTGTATACGAGTCTGATATGAAAGCAGCTGAGTATCTCACCTGCATGGAGGCGCTCTTCTGATGCCTTGAATCCTGGAGAACCAACGCTTCTGCTTGGAGGGGGTCTGGACAGGGTATGTGTCTGTCTGTGACTGCCTGCAGACTGTGAAACAACTCCTTACTTCCAACTTCATGCCATGGAATTGGTGCTGCTGCATGTGAAGCTGCTTAAATGCAACAAGAAAGCCTAACAGCTGGAGTTGCTGACTTGTGCCAGGCTCGTGCTGTTGCAGCTACATAGGTACTGGTACCAAAGCTGTCTGGTTTCCTACTGCTGTAGGCTTAGTGGCCAGGGTGAGGGGACAGCATGCCACACAAAAATCCTAGTTATGCAATTAGGTGCTTAAATAAGTGCCTGTGGAGGTACAAAATATTAGGTGTTCAAGAGTAAATTGTTCTCTAGAAAAATGAGGCATGCTATGCTGCTGGTGATACTAATTTGCTCTGTTAATGGTCCATCTGGGTTAAATGTTTACTTAAAGGTACCTCAGTGCTGAAAAGATTGTTAAAGTGTGGGGGGGAAGTAAAACAAGTGGCTGGTGGATAATGCACAAGGAAAGAGCAGAACAAACTAGGACTGTGTTTGGGGGTAGATCTGAAGCATGGGAGAGAAGGACATTAGTTCCTTTGGTCAGGGAATTTAGAAAGGCTATTTAATTTGGTTGGTATTTAAGATACTGTTTTGGAATTACACCTTTTTGCTACAGGGAAGACTACTGAAAGGAAATACTTGGATAAATGTGAGAAAGATGCTTCTAATGTTGAAAGCTACTAGGCTTCACAATAGTCGGATGCACTGTGTGATGGGGGCTTTTAAAACTGTGTGCTGGTGAGCGCGTGCTGGGGGATAATTCTGCTTTTGTAGAAGATGGACCAGTTTTTGATAGAAACTTTTTTCCTTTTGCTGTTTTTTCCTGATCTTCTGAACCAAACCTGTCAATGTATAATCCTAAAAACCAAATTTCAGTCTCTGTATTGCAGCTGGCTCTGGAGACTGTAGGAGTATTTCCTTGCTGGACTTGTACTGTGGAAAATTGAGTTTGTGCACTGTGTCTTCTTCCTCTCCCTTTTCATGTTCAGCCCCTTCCCCTTTATTTTTTTTTAGTGAGTGTGGTCTGAAAAAAACCTGAAAAGTGGTGCTACTACTAGATAGACCTGTAATCCCATTAGACTTCTTTTTAACAGGAAAACCAGGTTTTTTTGGATGGCTTCTGAATACCAAGAAAATAGCGCTTCTTGTAAACCCTGTTCTTATTACCCCATGCTTTCTGTGCTGCCTACCTGACAGCCTGTATCGATTTTGATTGTAGATTTCTTTTCAGGAGTTTTTCAAAGGCTTATGTGCTAAGTTGTGCAAACAAGGGGATTCTCAATTCACACGGGTTTCATCAAACAGTTCTAATACCTTGGGAACTGTATAGAATTAATGCTCTCCCGAGTAAGGGTTTTTGGATTTGGATTTTGGATTTGGCCTAAATATGCCAGCATCCATATTATTAATATCAGTTAAAAAGATTGATTGTATTCTGGAGGTTTTGGGGAGCAAATAGGTACGGTGGAAAAAGTGCCCAGTTTATCACAAAGATTTTAAGCCTAGACTGGGGTCTTAGATGGGTTTTTTCTGTGTTTTGTGATAAAAATGTTCCAGCTGTCTCTAAGTGTATAACACGTGTTATATTGGCTTCCAGTACAAGATCTTGTATGGCTTGAGTTCTTTTCTAAAGATAACCAGTCCTTAATACATACTTCTCCAAAAGGCATATTTCTGTGAATAAAAGACATCAGCATTAACAGACGCTTTGCTCCTTTGCACTTAGATGTTCTTTTTGGGCAGATGATAACTCCTTACAACATTTTCGGTAATAACGTGTGTTGTAGTGGGAGTAGCTGCAGCTGGAAGTAGCTGTGTGGCTCTCCAGGACCTCTGGCGTCACTCCAGAGTGGGCACAAGCGTTTTGGCAGAGAAGCCCATGAAGTCCCAAAGATGGACCATACTAGTACACAATAGCTGTGTAAGAAGGTAGCCAGAACATTTGCCAAGCATTCAAAAGAAACGGGCTGAGGAAAAACGGGATGACGGTGGGGGTCCTGGCTAGCAGGAGTGGTGAAATGGAGTGAGCGAAGGGGGAAATGACCTCAGGTGGAGGTGTTTGTAAGGGGGCTCTGCAGGGACTGCTGACTGGGGTTATAAAATTACAGTGGATTCAGATTTGGGGATGACACACATTTGGTACTGCATGAATTAGGAGGGCATGTGCAGCCTGATCCCTAGGAAATGTGGATCCATTTATTAGTATAGTTCAATACTTCAGTGCCAGGAGCACACATAGGCTCTTGGAAAGGACAGGCAAGGCACAGAGTGCAAGTTATTTAGCTAAATAGCGTTGCACACTCTTTTCTGCACAGCCGTGTTGCTGTGCAGAAAAAATGCAATCCTGAGGGAGTAGTAAGAGTGTGTATGTCAGCACTGTGCCAGTACCAGAAAACTCCAGTACTGATGAATTACCAAGAGGGTGGAAAAGGAGCACAAGTTCTGCAGAGGTGCCCTGCCGTGAGAGGCATGGAGACCTCCTAAAGGAATTTTGTTTGGTTTATCTGGAAGATTAACAAATGACAAAAAAAAAACCCCACCAACCAACCAAACACAAAACAAACAAACAAAAAAAACCAACAAACCAAAACAACCTTAATATAATGGAAATAGGCATGACAAGAACCAGAGGCTGGTAAAAAGAAAGGAGCTGAATTAAACTCAGTTGTGCACATTCAGCCAAGAGGATGATTAATCATTGGAACGAGTTCTCAAAATAAGGTATTTTCCCAGGCACTGTCTAGTCAAATGTGATTAACTGGGTTTTGTGAAGAAGTAACAGGGTAAAATGTCTGTGACATGTAGGAGGTCAGCCTAGCTGATGTCATTCTCCTTTACAGCCTTAGCTCGGTAACCCTTTAGAAAAGGGTTAGAAAACTTTAGAAATGTGGCATAGTGGATTTCAGTTTGCTGAAACTGTATAAGGGTCATCATCTTGACTTGAATGAGGAAATATCCAGCTTGGCTTTTGGATCACATTGGGAATAAATAATTAGTATTTACATAGTTCTTTCTATTAATAAATTTTCACGCTTGCAGGAAGGCACATCTAATCTAAAGCCAGATAAATAAGCAGAGGTGAGGCATGGCCAAGAGAATCAGCAGCAGACCTGGAAAAAGACCCAGTGTCTCCTCGATCCCCAGCTGAGACAGACTTGTTTTCTTGGGAGGACTCAGCTGTCTGAAACACAGCATGTTCTCTAGTCCATATCATTTCTTAACTTCAGAAGGCTAAATGTGACAACATGAATTAAGCCTAGAATATCACAAAATGGTGTTATGATGAAAAGCATGAAGTATACTAAGAAATTGTATGTAATATATATTTTTTTATTTTATATATATATAAATAGGCTCACATTTACCATGTGATTTCTATGTAAATAGAATGCAACACTTCTGTAAGGCAGGTGTTTTTCTTCATTTAGGAAACGCTGTGCTCAGCCCTGGCAACACTGACTTACCTAAACTCACATAATGATTTCCCAGTAATATAAAACACTGAGATTTTGACAGCACTCCTATTTGTTGATGTCTGAGCACTTAGAGGTCAGAACAAGGAACACGTTGGTCTTCTGTTTTCCATGCTGTCAATCCCAAGTGCCTACATTCACTTGAAATGATTCACTTAAATGTAAAAGGTTACTACTTACACCCTGATATTTGGATTGGGTCTTAAATGAAGAAAATCCTGTAGCAACAGCTAAGGTAGCTACTTCTACAGTACTTATGTGATAACTGCAATTCTTTTGCACATAAGGAGCCTGAGTAACGGGGCTTTCTGAGACTTCAGGCTTTGATTTTATGTTCTTGGTATATATGCCGTTTGTACATAGTACCAGGAAGATAAGCGTACAGATGCTGAGCAAGCTTCTCTGGATGTGGACAAATTAGGTCAGCCTGCAAAGAAATTTAGGTTGCTGATTTTAAACAATAGTGATTAAGATGTATGGATTGGTGAAAATTTGTGTTTAAAGTTCTTTGAGGTTTTTTTTTAATTTTATTTTTTTTTACGATTGATTTTGGATGCCTCCTTTATTGGCTAATGCTGAACAAGTGGCTGCAGGGCCTAAATGGAGTCAGCCCCAGTCTTCCCTGTGTACTTGGCCCTGCCTTAGACTCCACAGTGTGCCCGCAACAGCGGGATCATTTGCTATGAGTTGAACCGAGCCTGTTGATTTATTTCACATAGTATCGCATGGCCACCTTTACGTGTTCAGTACCGTGGTAGTAGAAGGTAGCTGAGATTAATCTGTGAGCTAGAGCACTTGTGTGGAAAATTGAGCCCCTGGAAAGGGCTGTCTGTTTTGGCCAAGCCAGTTTTAGTGCTTTTCTTTATGCCAAGATGCCTTATGGTTGCCTTTTTTGCTCTTTCTGGAAGAATTGTTTAGAAATTAGTAAAAGAGATGTTGCAGATAAAGGTATTTGAGATAAGGGGTGAGACTTTTTTTCAAAAGTGACTTGTAATTTGGGTGCCTGCACTGCGAAGCATATTACCAGTCAGACAGGGAGCAGTGGCGCTGCTTATTATAGCACACTGGCGAGGGCTCATTGCGTTTTATAAAGCAGATCCTCCAGTGGTGCAGTAAGTAAGGCAATCTGAAACTACTGGCTGTTGCAGCAAATGCTGACTTCTTGGTTTAACTACTGCCCTAGTGCTGGATAGGGCAGGTTCATTCCCCTGACGCTCACCAAGGTTGCTTACCTGGGCATGAGCAGGAGCTGCAAAACACGTCCAGCAGATGCCAGCGCTGTGGAGAGCATTTGGAAGTCCATTTTCTGTCTTTCTGAGGCTGTATGAGTGCTGCCTCTGTTGCTTCTGGCTACTGACGGCTCCTTCTTCTCTGGGAAGAGGTCGCCCTTGTCCTGCCTGGTTTGACCTGTTGAACAGACACCTACACCCTGTCCAGTTTATTGCCTGGCAAAAAACTGAGTTCCTTAAATTTCTAAATTAATTTCCTTTGGGATACAGTGTGGCTTAAGCACTTGGCTCAGGGAACTGCCATGGACATGATTCACAGTGATCCGCTGTGCCCTAACTCACAGGATGTACTGCCTGGGAATCCTACCCTAAATTAGTGGTTAGAGAAAAAGTGATTAAAGACAGACCCTTTTTCTGTCGTCATCTGTGGCAGACTTCTTCCATGAAAGGCTTGTGCGATTGCTCTGTAATGGCTGGGGAGAAGTAGTTCAGCATGTGAATTAATTTCCCCAGCAGAAAAAATTAGCTGCTGACTTCTGCAAAGGGAGGTTTAAACACTGTCGTTGAGAGACCATTAAACTCTGCCTGGATTAAAATAAAGGCTCCATGGATATGGAGGCAGAAGAGCCTGAGGTGGTGTCTGCTGAGCACTTGGTCTCACTTACCCTGGCATTAGTTTTGGCTGGAGTTTTACCTTGCAATCACTCAATCTTCCATCACCCAGACCTCTCGCTGCATCTTTCCTTCAGAGACAGGATGGCTTTGTTTCACAGGGTATTTCTGGAATCTTGCGAATGTGATGTTCCTGTGCTTTTAGGCATGAAAGTGCAAATATTACCTTTGATTATTTGGAGATGATTTTAAATGAGATTATTTCCCTCAGCTGCTCACATCTTACTTTTTTACAGTAACTCTCATTAGTTTGTGTGATTATGTTCCCAATAGAAAAATTAATGGTTAAGAGCTTTAGAAGAAATAAAACCAAAACAAAGGTATGATGCTGTATGAGTCTATAGGCATTTTAAAAAGATATTTGTAAGTTAAAAAAATGAATGATAGAAAACAGTACATTTGGCTTTCTTGGTATCTGATGATAGTGTCGATCCTGAAATATTGTACTGTTTCACTCTTCTATATTTCAGTCTTGCAGCTTTATGCTTTCCAGAGGAGCTGAAACAAATGCACAGTTACTATGGGGCTTAATCTTATTTCGAGTTACTATAGGGCTTCATCTTCATCCATTCGATTTTGTTCACATATTCTGACTTTTATGACAATATTTTCTAACAAATCAGCTCTACCCTTCTTTCTCTGTCCCGACCAAAGCTAAAAACGGTTCATGAATTGCCGTGTTTACAGCTACAACACGTAGCTGGGTCCAATCAGTAGTGTCAGTGTGAAACCTTTTAGAAGAGGGGTTACCGAAATGTTGTCTGTGAGGCATTAATTAGTGGACTTTGTCTTCCCAGAGACTCCCACCCCAGTGGAGAACAAGCAACCGCTACCTGCTGTCTAGTGACATATTTGGTTCTGAGGGATTGCGTTAAAGGAAATACATATGTGTGTGTCTCCCTGATTTTATTAATTTTATTTTTGCTAAAACATGCATAAGGAATAAATGAAATGCTGTCCAAAACTGAGATTCCCCTGCATAGACCTGCCTTTCTCACCTGTTATTCTTCACACCCCCTGTCCCCCCAGCTTCACTTCTGCGCAAAGCTTTCCACGAGGGCGTACCTTGCATGGTCAGCAAAATCCGATCCTGATGGAAAAATATAGCAGGAAGCTACGCAACATGCAGCTTCTGGTGTCAATTTTATTTTTGCATATAGGTACTTTTAAGTAGATTTTTTTCAAGGAGATGTGATACTTTCTTAGCAGGTTGAAGTTGAAGTTTACCGGAGAGATTCTAAGAAGCTTCCTGGCCTGGGAGACCCCGACATTGACTGGGAAGAGAGCGTCTACTTGAACCTCATCCTACAGAAGGTAACAGTGATGCTTATCTGATTTTCATAGGCTATTTATGCTAGAGAGGTTTCAGGGTAGGCTTTGATCTGTCCCCTTTCCTCCCTAGCTTGGGGGATTTGAACACTTCTGGAGGACATAAAGGAAACATGGCTTTAATTTTGCCTTTAAGAGTCTAAATGAACATCAACTGAGATGTTTGTTTTTCAGTAGAGTCCTAACAGCTTTCCTCAAAAACCTGTAAATACATGCAGCGAAGCTGGGCTGAATTTTATGCTCCATAACAGTTTTGCAAAATGGAAGGCTGTGTCAAGTTTAATAGTTTTTGAGAATGAATGAGACCGTTAGACAAGCAACGTTTCCATTAGAGTTCACAATACTGGTGCAGCTAAGAGAGGGAACTGCTAAGTGGAAATGCAGTAAAGGTGTTATGTATTACACTGGGAGTTACTTCGCTGCTCTCAACATCAGAACTTTAATAAAACTTTTTTTTTTGTTGGTGGAAGCATGAAGCTAGCACAAATTATTTCTTTAATTAACTCGTAGGTTGTTTAGTTATTGCATATGTTACGTTGGCGCTTAGGGAAGCTGAATGTTACTATAGTCATTTGAGATCCCTTAAAAGTTTTTTGTTGATTATAATCTTGGAACGAGAGACTGCTGGTTCATTGCACACATCCTGGAAAATAAATTGTTTTCATTCTCTCTCCTTCCTCCCAAAAGTCTTGTTGTGGAACTTCTCTGCAGAGAGCAGTTTCTGCCTTTATTTGATGCTGAATAAAACCAGAATGTTTGCTACAGTCAGAATTCAGAGATGCTGTTACAGCTGGGCATTGCTGTCCAGAGCTATCATGCTTGCTCCTTAGAAGTTTTTTCAGGTTGTTTGGCAGGCTACGTTAAGGTTTCTGACCTCTAATGTGTTGCCTGTGTTCATTAGTGTTTCTATTTTTTTCTTTTTGAAGGTAGGGTATCTTTTCCATTTCTACCTTAAAGTGTGCTTATGTGTATGTGTGATGCCTATTCCCCCAGCTGACCAGAAAGCTAGTGTTAAACAATACTGACAGGAGTTTCTTTACCCATAGGTTGTGCACCTCAGCAAGCATCCATGCAGAAGATCTCGGTATCGTTGAGTTAATAACGAAACACAGGCTTGAAAATTGTAGGAGTTTCAGTATAGTAAAGTGAATAAAGAAAATGGCAATACCAAAACATCTTACTTTTTAGCCAGACAGCTAAAAAAATCAAGACGATGTGTTCTGCTCCATGCACATGAATGTCTTGTTTTTCTAACTCTAAACCTTTATTTCTCTATTGGGTGCCCTGTTTCAGCTGGATTATGTGGTGACATGTGCTGTGTGCACACGCTCTGATGGAGGAGATATTCACATTCACAAAAAGAAATCTCAGGTGAGATTACCCTGTTATTACTGTGGATAAAAGGTTGGCATCCAGTATTACCTAATCCTAAAAACTGTTACCAAAACCAGGGCAGTGGTTCTCGGGCTGTGCTCTGACAGGTGCATCCTTGTGAAGCATCTCAAGTTTTTGTCTAGTGACATTTCCTGCCAGTCATCTAAATGTGAGATCTAAATGTCCTTTATAGCCCCCTCAAGAAATTGTGAAGACATCTGCATGCTTTCAAGATTTATATCTTTGCCTACTGAATTGGGGGGTGGGGGGTTGCTGGGGGGACTATGCCCAACTGTTAACCAATCTGAGCATAAACCTGAAATTGTATGAGACCTGAGTTATGAGAAGCCTTCGGGGTAAATCTGTAATGTAGGGCTATTAAATGGTAGACAGCTTACTAATTGTCAATTCATCTTTTTATTGTTTTATGACATTCTTGGTTTTTCTCTTAAACTGCTCATTCCTTCTATCTGCACACCAAAGGCTTTTATCACTTGCTTGTGTGCAGCATACAGTTAATCCAGGGTTTAGCATAGTGGAGGAGGCTGAATAATAAGGATGGAAGGGATAGGAACAAGAAACCCCAGGCTTCTTCACTCAGTTTCACTTCAGATCTTGCAACAAATTCTCCTAGTTGGCAGAAATTAAATTTAAAAAGGTTCCTGTTGCCTTCAAGAGGCTGTTTCTCCCAGACATTTCCATTCCTTTAGCTCATCCAGCTGCATGCATGGCCTTATACCTAAAATAAACCAATGCTCTTCAACCCTTTAATTTTGTTTTACCATTTTAAACCCATTGTTGCTTTGCCTACAAACAAACCTAGCAATGCTGATTATTGTATTTGTAGTTTGCATGAGTGAGGCACATAATTCCCATCTTTTGATGCTGTTGAGACACCACATTACACCACTGCTGTAAGCCTTTTATTTCTCATTCCTATTTCTGCTGTTTAGTAGTCCGGATTTCACCCCCAGTTAACTTCTGCAAAATTCATTTGAGAAAAATCTGAAACATTACTTGCAGATTTGAAAACTAGGAAGATGAGGATGAAGGACCTGCCCTCACTGCGTGAGAGCAGTGTTCAGAATAAGGAGGAGGTTTTCTGTTCCTCATTCCTAGAGGTTCATACTGTGGGACTGGTTATAAATTTTTCTTTGTCTCCCCTTTTCTAGGAGAAACTCAGCACACATTAAAACTTACCAGTACCTACTAGTAACTTTTCAACATCATGAAGTTGATTTATGGAGAGAGAAAAGGCAATTTATACACTGTGGAAAGCATATTTGTAGTAGGACATTTCACTGTAACATGCACCATTGAGGCTTAGTTTTCAGTGAACAAAAACCAACTTTTTTTGATCTATATTACTGCTCTAATGGTTCCCGCTTTCAAAAGTGTATATTGTCCTGTCAGTGTGCAGCCAGATGTTGAATAGGTAGAAGCCCTATTCAGGCATAGGACTTGCTGTGCTATTCCAGACCTATGACAAAGCTTCTGTGTTCATGCCAGTAGAGTACCTAAGGCATGAAACCGGTGTAAAAAAGGCTGCTTGTCCCCTAAATTATTTTGCAGACTACATTGATTCTCTACTGGCTTGACAATAAGATCTCTACAAACTGTATTTTCCTCAGCTGTGTCTGACTGGCGATAAGTTTGGGGGGTTTTTTTGCTTTACATTGAATGGCATGAGAACAAGGATGCCTGGAAGATGTCCTTGTTTCAGGCATTGGTGCAAGTGTCATCTTTGAGGAGTCTTGTTACTTTTTAATGCTTTCTTGTCATGAAGCAACCTTTCTTTTTAATAATCTGTATTTAAATATGCATGTAGGCTTCATAAGTACAAATAAGGAAAAGGAACCCTCTCATCAATATCTAATATCCTACCCTTAGTCATGTTTTGTGTTCAATGGTTTGTAGCAAAAGTATCACAAGCCTGACAACCTGGGCAGGTTCTGGAGCTTTCAACATATTGACAGTAGGCTAAGATATGACAGGCTTCTTTAATTCAAAGCTTTGTTTGTAAACAGAGGTGGAAGCAAAGACAGCTACTTGGTAAGAATTCTTCTCCCTCTGTACCCGCTTGCTAATCTTGTTGGAATGGTAAAATCTAAAGCCTTTAGCTATTTAAACGTAGGTTGTTTTGAGGAGTGAAGTGACCAAAGGAATTCAGGAACTGCTTCAGAGGCGGAAATGTGCAAGAGGAAGCACAGGGGATAAAGAAACAGAAGCAGAAGACGAGGATGAGAAATCAAATAATTGTCCTCCTGAGGTCCATGCTGCCCATTACTGAGTGATGTTGATCTTATTGTGGTACTAAGCAAAAAATAACAATGACATTAAATGTACAAGCAAATAGTGTTAGGTCAGCTACTCCATGGTAACTTTCTTGCTGTGTGTGCTTTTACTTTGCAGTGCATTGCAGTAACTTAAAGGCAACTCAAGGTGGTTTTCTCTGTTAATGAAAAGGAGGATACCTTAGCTGTGTACCACAGGATGGTGAGAGGTCAGGTACCCACGGGGATGTTTACAGTGGAGCAACAACTATTTGATAACTTGCATGTGAAAACTCAAGGATTTCACAAGTGTTGTCATTATTGCAAAACAGGCTGTAGTCAGAAACCAGCTCAGCTTTGCCTGCAGGATGTCCAGCATCTCTAGCATAAGTGAAAATGTTGGCTGAGTGAGCAGTGTTGGACTGTGGTGTTTTGGTATTGCTTGCCTTGTATTCAGTGCATCCATTCCTGAGCACATTTAACTGAGCAGATATGTTTTCTTCCATATTTTTCTCAGCAAGTGTTTGCGTCTCCTAGCAAACACCCAATGGACAGTAAAGGAGAGGAGTCAAAGATCAGTTACCCCAACATATTCTTCATGATTGACAGTTTTGAAGAGGTGAGTTCCTTGTTGCAGCAGCAGTTTTGTCCTATTTGAATCCTATGTACTGATTAGCTTCTTCTCTTGTACCTTTTGAACAAATGTTCTTGGCTAACTGAGGGTTATCTTCCAGTAGTTTTTATTTTATTTTACTTGACCTTCCTCTTTCTTTAATGTTCGAAATCTGAGCTTAAAGCTGGATTTTGGCATCTGTCTTTAGGATGGGCTAAAGCAAGACAGGCTAATGTGAGAGCTCCTTATCTCAGCATATGCTTTGCAGTATGCACTGCCTGAAGCCTGGTTTTTTGATAGGCTTCCTTCCTTTCTTCTGTTTACATTGAAACTGCCTTGGGCCTAAGGAGAGTCATGGGAATCTGAACATGTTTGAACTTTAACAGCTGCAGTTTGCCTTGAAGTGTTTCAACGTGCACCTTTGGCAGGTTTTCAGTGACATGACTGTGGGAGAAGGAGAAATGGTCTGCGTGGAGCTGGTGGCCAGCGACAAAAGCAACACCTTCCAAGGGGTGATTTTTCAGGGGTCCATCCGCTATGAAGCACTCAAGAAGGTCTATGACAACAGGGTAAGGTGCTTCTGGAAGACAACATCCTTTGCAATGATAGTGTGACCACAGTTTTTCTTTGCTGCTGAGGCTGTTAGCTTTTTGTCCTGTTAGATCGCCTGCATCGTAGTCTGTCTTTTTTGGCTTTGAAAGTTACCTGAAAGCTAATGCTTTTGGCTCAGGCAGCTGAGAGTATTCAGATCAGGATATATTACTCTGGTGTTTGCCAAAAGGATTGAAGTTGATGAGTAGTCAAGAGTGTGACACAGGAATGGATCTGAATAACAGAGTTTTGGGAGCCCCTTAATTTTCTTGAAAGGTCATAGATATTTCTAGTTACTTCAGAGAAGGCATGTTTTGCAGGGAGGTCTTAAACTCTGATAGCTACCTTGCTGTATGTGAAACGTGTTTTTCTTTAGTGTGTTTTATATTCAGGACTATTTTCAAAACACCACTGTAGTTTCACTGCCACAGAAAGAAGCTTTATGTGCTTTCCTACAGAAACATGAAATGTCAGCACTTTCAGCTTCAAATTCAGTACTTAGTGCTGAAGTCAAGAGAGTGCAGGAGCCAATAAACTTCTCAAACAGTTTGTTATGAAGACAGTTCTGAGAGATTTAAAAAAAAAAATGCCCACAATATCTAATGTGACTGTACACTTAATTTCCCTTTGTTCCTATCCTTGTCAGGAGAGGTTCTAAAAGATTTACCTTCTCCCTGTTTTAAATGGGAGTAGCTATACTCTTCTAGCAGTTTTCTGAGAGAACAAGAAACTGAAATTGTTTCTCTGTCCCACCATCAGCTTACAGCCTCATGCAATCAGCAGGTGGCTTATTAAAATACATGGGAATGCAGACTCACTAGAGACAACATAAGAAAGCCCTGCAATGGAAATACAAGATTTGATGTGGTGAAGTCACTTCATAGCCTAGGAATGTCCTGTTTGACCACACAGCTACTTTACATTGTTTTGTTAGATGAAATAAAGTTGTTAGGTCTTCAAATACTCAGTTATGGCCGAAGGCAAAACTTGAAATTTGGCCATTCTTTTAACAGAACAGAAGCAATCTCTTTATGCTTTTGAAGGTTACTTGATTTCAGTTGTGTCTGTATTAATTCTCAGTACAATACCAGTTTTGTTACATGATGAGCATCTTGGACCTCTCAGGTGATAAACTGATGAAAGTTGTGATAAAGCACTTAAACTTATGGATAAGTCCTATGTGTTTCACTTGGCAAAACCTTGACTGTTTTCATATTTCATATGAGAACATATCATTTTCACACTTCGTATGTCTGTTCCTTTTTTCAGTTCTCAGTTCAGTTTTCAGTTCAGTTGTGTTAACTGGAAATTGAGCCGTTCTGTCTGTTGAGAGGGTTCAAAAGCTGTCAGGGTTTTGTGGTGAGCAATGCAATGCAGGTTAGTTGTGCATGGGAGCTGGTGCTTTATGCTTTGGCCTTGTCACTGCGGACACACAAATATCTGAATTGACTTGCCACAAAGTAGTGCCAGAATTGTGCGGTGCACTTTGCTAGATCAAAGCGTCTCGGGTGTGTGTCTATTGCTTTTTGGACTCAAATGAGTGTCCCTGCACAGGCTGTGTTGATTGTGCACGTGCCTGCTTGTGCTCTGGTGTGCCATATTGGCTGGGTCTGGATAAAAACCTTTTTGTTTTATCTCAGCGTGCCATTGGGTAACTCTGCCTTTTGGATAGCTGAAGGAGTTGATTCTTTTCTGAGCCTCTATTTTTATATCTGTAAAATTGCTTCCCTTTTGGAGATCACTTCACATTGTGGCTTAAAATGCTTCTTAAGAATCAAGATAATGATTATTATCCACTATGTTTTTGATTTGTTCTTAGATAACTGCTTTCAGATAATGTTAATTTTTTGAAAGATGGAGATGATATTACATGGTTTTCTCTTGTGTCTTGAGTAGGTGAGTGTTGCAGCTAAGATGGCTCAAAGAATGTCTTTTGGCTTTTATAAATATAACAACATGGAGTTTGTCCGAATGAAAGGGCCACAAGGGAAAGGACATGCAGAGATGGCAGTGAATAGAGTTTCTACTGGTGACACTTCACCGTATGGGACAGAAGAAGATTCAAATCCAGAATCCCCAGTGCATGAGAGAGTAAGTAGCAGACAGAAACACTGACTTAAGGTTAAGCATGAACATGTTTTGTTCCAAAGCCAGTAGACAGACTGAAGCTGGGTTTAACTCACATCAAGGTTCTGAACTTAGGTTTGCTTGTGTGTATTTTGATCGTACTCAGTATATACAGATGGATTTTTAGCACAGTTTCCCTTGAGCAAATACTGAATGTAGGGGTGACTGGATGATTCATACTTCTGGAGGAGTGTTTTGTTGAAACAACAGCAATGTTGATGTCAGGGAAAATTATGATTCTGCCTATTTTCTCTGAAAATTAATAGATTCCATTTCTGTACAAGATGGGTATTTACCGAGAAATGTGGAATTCGTATATTATGTAGGTTGCTTGCTAAACCTCACAGGAAATGGTACTGTTAGGAGATTTTGCCACTGATGAATGCTGCCAATGTGAAGCCTGCATAATATTAAAGCAAAGATTACGGATCTACATGCAGTACCATATTTATGCATATGCTTAATGTTAATGCAAGTGCAGTAAAATACCGATAGAATCAGTCCATAGGTGTTGATTTGGCCCTTATTCAGTCCTGAGACTTGTTTTCCATTAAGCCGTTTTACCTAGTTAAGGGGGATTAGGCAACATGTCTTCAAAATGCCTGCACAGATGCGTCCTGACCTGGGCTGGGAAGTTCCTGGTGGATTCTAGTCTGGTTTCCTGTGTAACATAGCTGATTTGTGTAGTTCAAAGGTTTGCAGGACTGCTTCTAAAGGTCTCCATGCAAGCGGTGTGATTTTTGTTTCTGGCTTCCTAAAACACAAAATGAGCTGTCAGCATAGAGCTTGTAAACTGGACGTGCTTGCTCTCTACAATAGAGATAACAGCCTGGAGAAGTCAGGCCTAGAGGTACTTCCCAGTCTTTTCGCTCCAAGACTTCCAGTGTCAACTGGAAAATGTCAAAATACATGTAATAATATATTATCATTACTTTTCGCTAATGGTTCTAATGGTAATTTGTCTGTTTCTGGTTTTGCCTCCAGATTTGTTATGAAATGGCTTCAGAATTAGAAATAGACACAAGCACAAATTAAAGATCAAGTGAACTAAAGAGGAGATCAGTTGGGAAGGTGTTTTGGGTTTGGTGGTTTGTGGGGGTTTTTTTGGGTTTTTTTGTTTGTTCGTTTTGGTTTTTTACATTAACGATAGAGGGACAACATGGAGTGTTTCTGCAGTGCAAAACCAACCTGGGTTGTCTGTCATGCTCACTCACATGTCACCTCCCTCCTTATTTGTATGGACAGCAGTGAGCAATATCAGATCTCATCTCAGGAAGTTACGGGATTATTAAAGTGTCTTGTGAAGTAGTAAGGATGAGATGGAAGTTGCTCACCTCTGCTAGCAAAGTAGTTATCCCTATTTTTTTTTAAGTGAAACTATTAAAATATTACTAGTAAAACCAGTACATAAGCCCTGCATTTCAATTCTTTCTGAAATAGATATGGTTGACTATAATTGTGGTTTATGCAAGAGCAACTACTACTCTGAAGGATGGGTGCCTCTATAGGTTCATCCCTAACCTGTGTTTCACCACAATCATATCCTTGTGTTTGTCGTCACTTAGACTAACTGAATCATCAGGGGCCTCTCAACTTGTTTTTCCCCATTCCATACTGAAATATGATAAAAATACAATTTTGCTTTGACTTCATTTTTGCATCAGCATCTTGGGTTAAGTAACTGCCTTGTAACCCAGCTTCACAGAGACACCGTGACCTTTCGCAGTAATCCCATGTGGCATCCTTCTAAGCAGGGAAACGACTACCTTGTGTTTGCCAAAGAAATGAAGATGCACGATTTTAGTATGTCCAGAACAATACATTCTTAGCCTATTAAGTCTTCTGAATTTCAACATGCAAAAATAAGATTGACATTCTTGGTGCCTAAATTATTAATCTGCATTTTGTTCCTTTATAACCATAAACCCTTGTTAAAAGTGATCAGCTGAGGAGAGAGGTTTTTCATTATTCCCATAACAGTTGAGGGCGATGATATATCAAAATACTTTCATCTGGATGAGCATCTTGAAGCTGAGATAACTGTTCAGTTGACATTCTCTGGCCTCTCTGATAAAACTTAGAGCTAGACACCAGTGATGATTCTGACTTTTACACATGTGACTGCCTCATGGCACATATTTGAGGCTGATTGCTTCCTACTAGAAGCACAAAACTTTTTAAACAAAACTTTCTCTAGCATTTCTTCTATTTCCCTTTCAGGTCACTTCTTTCAGCACACCGCCAACCCCAGAACGCAACAATCGCCCATCCTTTTTCTCCCCATCACTCAAGAGAAAAGTGCCCCGAAACAGAATTGCTGAGATGAAAAAATCCCACTCAGCAAATGACAGCGAGGAGTTCTTCAGAGATGATGATGGTGGAGGTGAGAGAAGTCATATTGGCTAAACAGACTTGTCCGGAGAGAGCACAGAGCTATGGAAAGGGATCTCAGTGCTGGATTTTCCAAAAGGTTTGCAGTGTGAAAAACCTAACTCCACAGAAAGTCCAACGCCAATGCCACTCTGAAAATGGGGTTGTTCACAGACTTAGCATCTTTTTGAAGGCTGGATACCAATAATTCCTGCATATGTTTAAAACTTATCTCCTCCTTTTGTGTAGACCCATTTGAGACAAACTTGAGGAGGGAAGATTCTCCCGCTTTCACAGATACCACGCTCTCAGGTGGCACTCTTCCAGATATCACAGTGTAGTGGGGTAGAGCATGCTGTCATGGACAAGTTCTCTGAATTCCCTGATTAGATCCAGAGTTGGTTAAAGCTGGTGAAAAGGCATTTACTTCAACTGGCTTTGGATCAGTTCTGTAATCTCTGAAAAGAAAACCTAATGAATTTGTTCATATAATGGTTTAACGCCTTGTGGAACTCTTCCTTTGAATTCTAGTTACTCTGTATGAAACAACCAACAAGATGAAAAAATTGTGTCTCAAGTCTGATTCAGAATATAGCATATAAATCCAATCACATCGCAGTTTTGTTAGGCGGGAAACTCACAAATGTTGTAGTCCAAACTGCTTTTCCTATGTTTAAAAACAATTCAGTAGAAAAGCCAAAAAAAATCTTTCTGGCATGCGAATAGATAAACACAAAGGTAATTTTCAGATCACAGGCTCTGTAGTAGTGAAGGTATTACCCGTCAGTGGTACTGGATCAGCTTAGCTAATGAGGAATTGCACATTAAAAAAACAAGCTTAAGTGATAATATTTAACTCAAATTCTGTGCAACTTAAACTGGTTATAACTAATTCAGGGTTCCATCAAGAGAAACCTTTCCTCATCTCTTTTTCCTTAATTTGCCTAATCAAAACATCTGTTATTTCAAATGAGATGTGTTTTAGCATGTTTTACTAGGCGAAGGGTAGGTCTTGGGTCAATTACTATTTAGTGTGGGGAGAAGGGCAGCTTTCCCAGATGGAGTCCTGCTTTTGATATTTTTCTCCTGGAGGCTGCAGAGGATGGAATAGAGTTCACAGCATTTATCCAGCAGCCTTCATAGGTGGTGGTAGTGTCTGCTCAGTATTGTTTTGCAGGGTCTGATCCTAGCATATGTAATCATAATGATGAACATTCTTCTTATTTTCATTTTCTTCTCCTTTTAATATTTACGGAAGTTAACAAATTCCAGGTTTTCCAGACATTTTATAGCACACGTAAAATACTGAGAAGCATGCTTTCACTTAGTTGTAAATGTTTTGACCTTATTGTTCCTGGTCCTAAAAATAAATAGAGGAATATTTTAACAGCATATGCTAGGAAATTTAATTTTATTCAAAGATGAGATTGATACAAGAAGTAACTAACATGAGATTTCTTTACAAATATTAGAAACCTGAGGTCCTACCAGTGTTTGCTCAGGAGCTATGGTGGTGAAATTCTCATTTCAGGGTGGGAAAGCTGACTTCACCTAGTGATGGGGTTTTGTAGAAGCAGGGATATTCTGTGACACCTTGGCCTTATGGGTGGAGGATAACTTGCTTGTCTAAAGATTAGCAGTGTCCTTGTTCTGGCCAGTGCTGCCACAGACCTGTCCCCAATGCAGACAGACCTGTTGTGGACAGGAACAGCCTGTGAGGGCCCACCTCACTTGCTTTTGCTGTGTGCAAGCATGACACAGCAGAAAAATTGTACTTATTCCAGCTACCAGAGTCAAGTCCTTCTGACCTGATCACCACAGTAATCTTGGCATACTGGTAATGTGTGGGGAGAGGGAATAGACTGCTTGGCTACAAATATTTACAGGGAAGGAGGGAAAACAAGATACAGATTTTGGTTTTTTGGATTTGTTTGGGGTTTTTTTCCCACATTGTTACACATGTTGCTAGAGTAGCTGCCACTACGTATTCTTCCTTTGCTAGGGCCTCTTCGTGTGGATCAAGACCCACTTTTAAACAAATGAGTCCCAGAGCTTGGATTGCTCTGGATCAGAATTGTTGTGTTCACTTCGACATTTGCTTTTAGCGCTGTGGGACAGGGCTGCGTTTTACAGGGGAATGGAGGGAAGGTTTAGAAACACTCAAAATACGTGGCATGTGCATTCCTCACTGTAGGAGAGACCTGCAGCTATAAAAACCACCTCTAGCCTACAGTGGATTCAGGATCCTTTTGTTTTAGAAGTTATTTTTGGATCTCTATACTAATTATGGGAAGAACAGCACTGCTGAAGGGTCCCAGGTTTGGCTTGGGGGATGCACGGAAATTTGCAAGCTGACTCTCCCCATCTTGTAGATGTCAATTTTCTTGACAAGGCACAACTTCCCTTCTGCTACACTTGTGAATTTCTGCATGAGTAGCTACTTAATTGTAGGGTTATTCTATTATTTTGTGTATGAGGGAAGGCTGGGTTAGGATTCTGCTCGTTAGGATTCTGATGCCTAGTGAAAGGCTTCATTCCCTCTCCTGGCTGGTCTGTTGGTGGATAATGGTTTACTATTGCTGCCAGCTGCTGATATAACTCATTAGCTTCAATGGAAATTGTGGATTCTGTGCTGGGCAAGATCTGAGTAATTTAAAAAAAAAGATAATGGTAACCTGCATGTGATTTCTCTCTAGACAATGAATAGTAGTCTTTTCCTTTTTTTTGACTTTCAGAAGCTTTCATTTGGGTCTTTCAATAAAACACAGAAAATAAAATCGCTTTAAGCTTTCTGTCTTCTACTTTTACAGATCTGCACAATGCGACAAATCTGAGGTCGCGATCCTTATCTGGAACAGGACGGTCTCTGGTGGGCTCGTGGCTGAAGCTGAACAGAACAGATGAAAATTTTCTACTCTATGCACACTTAACTTACATCACTTTGCCATTGCATCGAATTTTAACAGGTGAATTTTAATGTGTATTATGTATCAACAGAGAGTCCTTTGATTCCAAGACAGTGTTGCAGGGTTTTGCTGGAAAGATAGAGGAGCAAGTATTTCTCTGTAAGGGAAATACTGTAGCAGCAAATCAGTGTGAATGAGTGGAATAGTGTCAATCTGTTCTCTGGCTTTGGACTGGTTTTGCTCGGTGACGATTCAAACAAGTTGGTAGATTGTTCTAACAAACTTCCAGAGGAACATTAGTTGCTTTAATACCGGAATTCAAACTTCATCTATCTCGTAAGTGCAAAGCAACTCATTGTGAGCCCATCCGCTGACAGCAATAGTTGTAGCAGAGATCTGTGACTGAAAGGGTTACAGAAAGGCAGCTCTTGAATTTGGAATGACCTCCTTTGCCAATTTTGACTCAAATTTCATTTCCATATAAGTTGCTTGGACTGATCAGGGTGCCCACACTGATGCCCATAAATCTGTTGGGCGTCCAGTGTCTTAATGATGTTTGTGTGTTCTACCATGAATAATCAGAGTCCCCATGTCTAGCTATGCCAATTAGTCCATTGATGATGGCTAACTCTGCATTTGTTCAGCTGAGCTAGGAGAGCACAATAAATTGGGTTTTACAATCTGCAGGCAGTACTGAAGTTTTGATTTTCATCTAGATAACTCTTGTCTGCCTACAAATACTGGTGGACTAGAGAGAACAACTGGTCTGTTTGAACTCTATCCATCAGCAAGCCTGTTAGCCTTTCAGGGATACAGCTTGCAATATGACGGTGCCCACGGGACTCTTGATATACGTCTGAAAACTGAGAAAGCTGCAGTGGTTAAGGACTCTCTCCTGTGTCTGTTCCAGACTTTTTCTGAAAGGTAGCTAGGAGGAAAGGAGTT
This sequence comes from Sula dactylatra, assembly GCA_013389905.1. Lineage (NCBI taxonomy): Eukaryota > Metazoa > Chordata > Aves > Suliformes > Sulidae > Sula > Sula dactylatra. The sequence continues at coordinate 194,934 of WEKW01027073.1, forward strand.
GGGAAATCGGTTGTTGAACAGGTTAATCTGCTGCTAAAAGAGATGAGAAGATAGCACGGGTATTAATGTGATCAGTTGTATGATGCTAGTGTAATAGTAATAGCTGCAGTCTTCTCATTTGCAGGCTGAGATCTCGGAGCCTGTTGCAAAACTACACTGGCTCTTACCTACAGAGAAGGAAATTGTAGCTGATAAGGTAGAGGTGGAAATTATACTTGGTGAAGAGGTGTTTCTACACTTGCCCTTTCACTGTATGCAGGGATTGATTTCAATTTAGAAGAAATTAAGGATTCCAGTAAAAATTGATCCTCTGTAATTAAGGGTGGATTTTGAACAATATTTCAGCAAAATATGTAATTATTCCTTATAATAATTGTGTTGATAATCTTATAGCTAGTTAGCTGGAGTTCTCAAGCTCACTCATTCTCACCACAGGCATTCTGGAGCTCACAGATGTATTGTTCCTGCTGGTATTTAATACTCGCTCAAGTGGGTGGCATATATGCCTCCATGCTCAAATATTTGCTTCAAGCTTGAACATCCTTTCTGAGACTTAATTTGTTTAACATACAGTTGCAGGAGTTGATTTATATATTGAGATGCACAGAAACAGGACATGAAATGTCTGGGCTGTAAGGCAGAATTTTAATCTGCAGTTTTTCATTACCTGCATTTGCTTTAGCTTGGCCTGTCAGGTGGAGCCCATTTCCAGTGCCTTTTTGTAATTAATGCATTTGTGCCAGTGGCAGTGTTCCAGCAAGCGGGAGTATTCCACATGGGGCAGGGCGAAGAGGGAAAGATACTCATCTCCCTTGGGTAGTTTAGGAAGCTTGTACTACGAAATTAAAATCCTAGTGCTAGTCACCAAAGTACATTTTTAAAATGTCTGGAGTTTATACATATTGATAAGACTTCCTTTGCTCTGAGCCTTCTCTCCATGCTAGATAACCCCAGTTCTCTCAGCCTCTCCTCATATGCCAGATGCTCCAATCCCTTAATTGTCTTTATGGCCCTTCACTGGACTCACTCCACTGTGTTTCATTCTTTACAAGTGTGTCTAGAGCCCTCTGGAGCTGTAGATCAATCTTTACTCATGTCATCCTCTTTGTGCAGCTGTGTGCGATTGGCCTCTTAATTAGTGTGTGCTCCCTTTTCCCATGTTCTTTATTCTTTGTCTAGCCTTGAAAAGGACGTAGCAGCCCAGTTTCCAGATATTTCTATACGCTGCCATGCCAGCATGCTGGGTTTATGTTTATGGTTCACATTTGGAAAGATGCCCAGGATTATGACAGATTATTTTACGGGTTTGTATTCTGTCCCACTTGGACAATATATAGCTGAGGAGCCAACAAAAAGAGTGGGTTTTGTGGCAGCTTCTTGAGTGCAGAAATGTAGGCTTCAGGCTATAGAATGGATGAAGCAGTTGAATTATTTGTGCCCACATCTTCAGAGCCAAAAGTCTCTTTAAGGGTCTTGGGGATGGTGCATTCCTCCCTTCAAGAAAGGGAAAACCCTTGGCATCTCCTGTAACAGCACTTCCACTAGTTTCTCTGGAAGATTACGCCACTGTCTGACACATGTTGCTTCATCCCACTATAAATGATACTTAGTAGATCAGCTACCATCACTGCATGATGGGATATATTTGCGGCTTACTATCTCTCAACTAGGGTGCAGCTGGGGAGGAATTAAATTGGACTTAGTTAATGGGCAAAGTCGCATGCTCATTGTGTTTTAAATTCCTTTAGCAGCGTAACAGGGGAGCTGTTCCGCAGTCCACAATTGCATCTGTGGTTCTTCATGCTTTCTGGTGCTGGGGCTACTTTCAGGAGCCTCTTAAGTTTGCTGTATCTCTTTGTTTCTCTCCCTTGCCCAGATATCCTGGAAGTACGGCAGAAACCAATTCTGATGACATAGCAGAGAGCGGGCACTGCCTTGGAGCCTTGTTGCCAAGTGCCTAACCACAGCGGTTTTCTGTGCTAACACTACCATCTAGTGTCAGGAACATAAACCTCCGCAGGAAAAAGGGAAGTCCAAGAATACCAGCCGATCAAAAAGTGCCTCTTTCTTCCTTCCTCTGCTGTCGTACACCGTACGCACACTTGCAGTACATCGCTCGAGTGCTTCTGACTGGAAGAGGACTTTCAGCAAGATAAAATGAGAAGGGGCTGTGTTTAAAACGAGTCAACGCTTTATGGACAGTTTGTTACTGTGTTTACTTTATAACTAAGAAACCAACAATATGTTCAAAATGTGTTAAACTTTATATTCTTTGAGAGAAACAACGTGAGAATTTCATAATGATGTACTAATGAACGTCATTCCATAGAGACTCGCCCATACACTCTCCGTGTCGGTTTGGCTTAATGTGCGTGTGAGCGCGTGTGCGTGCGTGTGGGGATTGAAAGGATGAGAGAATAATTTCTTGCTGCAGAAGGAAAAGGAAAAAGATGCTACAAAGATACATTGCCATTTTGGTACATGCAGCGGGTCAGGTCAGAGCTTAAAAGGGGCTGTAAATGTTCCTATTTGTTCATATGTCAGTGTTAGGACAGGTGAACTCTGCTGACAGATTTCCGTATCTACCAAAGAACAGCAACATTTCATCCTCAAGAACTGGCTGAGAAAATCAGCCAGTGAAAAGAAGGCTAAAATGTGCTGCTATAGTAAAGCCGAGGTTCATATCCAGTACTAATGCTGCTTATTTCTCTCTGTTAGCTGAGTCGATACAAGTTTGGGTCTAAAGTGGAAAAATAGGAGGCCGTAATCAGACTCCAAAACCTAAAAACCTTACCGATAACCAACATACTCCTGCACGCACTGGACTTCAGAGTGTGTAGAGTCATCTTTGCTGTAGTGTTTGTAGCCAAGGAGGGCATGAACGCTGATTAATGGTCAGGCAGCTTGCTCGGATTCTTCATCTCCTGGTGGTGTTTCACTGTACTGTTACATGCTGAAGCACTGAGAGTTTTCTTGAAAGACAAAAGATTGAAATGTAATTCTGCTCTGAGAAGTGACTAAAAATTGCGCAGTGGGAGGTCTGAAACTTGTGCTCTCAGGAAAAAAGCCTTATGTTTACAGGTAAAATGCAGCTTTCTTTAAATAGCAAAACTCTGCTGTCCTTGACATTTGAAAGCTAAATGATTGAATACTGAGACTACTGCTGTCTGGTTCACTGTTTTGATATGGGAGCCAGTCAATTCTTAAGTTTCTTTACGACTGCATAATTGGCACAGCAATGGCTGGGGTAGCATGTTGCTTAGAGCATGTGAGACTCCAATACACGCACAGAGGGGGAGCAAAGATGCCATTTTTGTCACTTTCCAGACTCTGAACTTAAACTTAACGCTGTTGCCACAGTTAGCGAATGGGATGTGCTCTGAGCTGGACCTTTGTCCCCCTCATACCCAGCCTTTCCCAAAGTGCTTAGTTGTTCTCTCAAGAGCATCTGATGACCTAACATCTCAAATAGGACTTTCTGCTTTTTTTCCTCAGGCCAGGTTCCATGGGAATAACTCCACTTCAGCATAAAGGTAGACTAACTTTATCATTCAGCTCAACATGGTGAATCCAGCATGGTAAGGAGGTCTTTTTTTATTTGAGGCTAGGCCTGGAAGCAGTTACCTTAGTGCAGAGCGATGGCATTTCTAACACCGGCAGCATGAGTGTATGACAGGGACGGCTGACTATTTTTAGTTTGCTTCAAATGTGTTGCAGCAGCGTTAGGAAAAATGTTCGCTTTGTCATTAGCAGCACAGCCATTTTTCACATTGCAGCTGTAGAACCTCCCATGGGAGGGTGCAGTTGTGTGTGTGTGTATGCGAGGGTGTGCACACAGTCTAACCTGAGGTGTGTAACTTGGGTGCCTAGGCTTTCTTTCTGAGCCAGGGGAAGAGGTGGAGTCCTAAATCAGGGGCTGAAGTGCCCTTTCAAGGAACTTGCTGGGCAGCTTAGGCGCTTACTTGCGATCCCTAGGTAATGTGCCTAATGTCAGTCGGTACAAATGTCCTCCCTATGCCCATGCTGAGAATTAAACCACTCTTCAGCTAGAAGACTGGTCCTACGCTGAAGCCTTTCAACATGCTCCTTATTCTGCACTTTCATACTGCTGAGCTGGGCAAATGAGTGCTTGGTTTTCCTTTATATATTCATTGGGGAGGGAGGGGACAGAGGGTTAATATTTGTACTACTAGTGACAGTTGATACCTTTCAGTCAAACAGCCAGAAGAATAACACACGTGAAAAGGAAATGTATCCAGATTGGAACCTGAGTGGTAGGTGCCTGAATACCTCTCTAGTCGACAGTAATTTGTAATGCTTTCCTGGTGTCGTGTATTATGTTTAGGTAGCTTAATTTCATGTAACCTGAAAGACTGAGCAAATCTTGCTGCCTAACATTTCAGAGCGAATGAAGAATGATTCTAAACTAGTACATTAGTATAAAGGCAATGTTACGGAAAGAACAGTTCAGATCCCACATCTTTTATGCAGGAGGTATCGTATGCTTTGTTACATGTACGTGGGTGGGTTTTGATGTCTAGTTTTTGAAGGGCTGCAGTGTAAATGTCCTAAAAAAAAAAAAAGTCAGTTATTTCTTGTATCTTGCTAGTGGATATGCTATAGGTACGTTGAAGACTCACCTTTTATAGTAGAAAAGGGCTACAGGTATGCCCAGATGGACATCCGTAGAAAACAGAGGTCAGAAAGTCTACTGCATGTCAGTAGTGCTTTTTGGAAACAAGTAGATGTGCCAGATTCTCAGTTATTCCTTCTCAAAACAACTGACTTAGACTTCTTATGTATAGCCCCTGGTTCTCACTTTCTGTTATCAAGTGGTGGAGAAGGGAGGGGGGATTCTGCATTTTATTCTGCCTTTAAACAAACTCTGAAAATGATAATTTATTGTACTCTTATAGACAGATTGACAGGGAAGATAAGTTTCGCTGGGGTCAAGATGGCCCAGCTGGGCCCTTAGCATGCTATCGCACTATACCAAAAAAGAAAAGCGAATGTTAATAGGAACCTCTTGTCCTTTTGATTTGGAGGGGTTTTTAGTCTGTAGCTCCTAAGCAGTAAACCATTTTGAGCCTCTGTTGGCCATTTAAGTAATTACTGAGGAACGAACTGGAGTGTTCTGCATGCCATAACAGCTGTATGGCTGTCAATATGTTAACTGTTGGAGCACAGTGGTTTTCATTAGTTATGCTGATGCTTGAGAAAGCAGCACAGTTAAGAAATTTGGTAAGCTTTGCAGAACAGCTTTATTTATTTACAGAATCCCACCACGGCTCATTACTCAGTTAACTTCTTCCATCCTTCTGCCCATTCACTCCCTCTGGAGATTGAGGCTTACCACTTGAATTGTCCATAGATGATGTATATTGACAGATGTCAAATGCAAGGATGTAAATCTTTTCACCCTTAACAAGTTTTTCACTGCTATCAATTTAACAAGTAAAAAGCCTTTGTTTTTTAAGAAAGCTCTTAAATAACTTATTGTGTATCAGCAGATTATTGCTCTGCCTTAAAGACCACCACATATGTGAAATCATGTTCTCTTACTGCCAGCCAGCACAGGGTGGGTTCCAAGTCTCCTTGTAAAAGAGGAAGCCATTTTTAGAAATGCCACAAATCTTTCAGCTGACTTGGCTAATACAGTTTGTGTGGGTTCATGTTCCTTCTCTCTTTATTCTCCTGTTCTTCATTGTTTACAAGGCTTGAGCACATTGGGCTCTGGATTGCTGTTACTCAGTTTGCCATTTCTGGGCACGGTGTGCTTTCCTGAAAAGAGAATTGTTTGCACGGGTGACTTTTCACAGTAAAATGGTTTTCCCAAAGTATATTCTTACACCAAGTTTAAAATAAAACAGTGAAGTCCTTGGCTCTGCAGACAGATTTCTTCCAGCAGACCCTCATGTACAGAACCCCATCTGGTCACTGAGGTTCTGTATGAATGTGAAATCCACATGAATAGTCTACACTTTCAGACTCCTGGTCTGCTTCTTGCCAATCATTAATTTCTCCCTTTCCAGGTGATTGTTTGTCCTGTATTTTGTAGTCTAAAGCTTCCCCTTATTAAAGACAGATATAAGATAAAATCTTCAGAAGTGCCTAAGCCCTGTTGTTATCCAGTGGGGTTTAAGAACTAATTTTTATTTAGGAAATGAATAAAGTAGTCATAAATTCTGTCTGTGTTGTGTGTAGCAGCATCAAGAAATGACAAGTTTATAGTTCTCTGATGAACTGGCCGTCTCCTACAGACTCGCCCTTCGTATTTGAAAATCTCTCATGGTCTCCTAAGGTTGTAGCTGAAAGCTCTGGAAAACGGATTTCTTGTGATCACAGCAGTCAGATATCTGCGAACGCCTTATCTTTTTTGTGAGGTGTGACTGAAAGTGTGTGGCACTGGTGTGTAGAAATTCTGTGTCCAAAATAGGTGCGGTAGAATCCAGTTAAAGGCATTGTGAAATAAGTAGCTTTTACACCAAACCTTAAACGAAAGAGTATTTTACACCAGAACGTAGCTGTTTGGATGCTTGGTCAAGATAATACAAGGCTGCAAGCAGATTACAATGTCGAACATTCTCTGTGTAAATATATAAATATTCTCAGCCTAATTTTATCAGACTAACACATGTTGCATGGTTTGGGGGGGGGTTTTGCCTCATTGATCATCAGTGTTGATTAAAAGATGATGGGTTGACTGTCATGCTGGCGCTGTACTGAGCCCTTTGAACAAAGAGCAAGGAGAACCTTTGTGCACCAAAAATGGAGTTGACTTTGCGTATGGCAGCAGTGCAGAAAGTGTTGGACCCTGCAGCCAATAAACAGACCTCTTAAACGACCATGAATTTTGTTAATGGCGTTTTCTCTCTAGCGTGCCTAGTAGTGTTTGAGTTTGAATGTATTCCTTACTGGTGGCGAGCACGAACAGCAGAATAACGCTCTGTGGCACTCACAGTAAGCATTGCCAAATAGACACTCGTGAGGCAAAGTAGCCTCTTTACTCTTTGTTCTTATTCCACTTTGAGCGAAGCCCAACTACTGACTCTGGTTGCTGAACCTTTCAATGATCAGCCTCTGACAACTTGACATTGTATAATGGGGAAGAAGGTAGAAGTCACTGCACTCCTGAATCTGTTTTAAAAGGCTTTGTTTTTTCCTTTAGATGCTAGCACTAAAAAAAAAAACCAAACCACCAAACCCCAAAACAGCCCTCCTAAACTGATCTGTGTTTTGGTTTAAACTTTATGTAGTCATTAACATTTAGGTTTGTGCAGTGTATAATATTGAGAGACTGATGGCTGTAATGATTTCTTCCTGATAAATTCAGGAAAAACTTTAATATGGTTTGTACAATGTTGTAAAAATAAGAGTGCCCTGTAGCTCTTCACTGCTTATACTGACTTAAATTCTCTGACCGAATTGGGTTTGATTTAAAGACCTGCAAGGCACTGCATCCTCCCTCTACCGGATTTTTCTAGCATTTCACAGTAGGCTTCTTTGGGGGATTTTTGTATCTAAATTAGTTAAAATCAAACACTCATCAAATGTGTTACCAACTGTAGATAGGAGGTGGCTTGCTGATGATTCAGCTTCAAAGAATCCTGGACAAGGAGTGTTTTACGAACTCACATGCAGTGTAACAACATCTCCGCTAAGCCACGCGTGATAGCTTGGAGATGTGTGGTATGTTAGGCAAAATTAAAAAACAGAGCTTAAGAAGGAGAACGGGGTGTTTTAGTTCTTTTTATGGATATTTGAGCAGATCGTTGGCAGTGTTCTGTGCGTGCACATGCAGCTGGACAGGAATCTTAACTGGTTGGGAAATACTAAAATATGGCTTAGAAACAAGCAGTGAGATTTTCCTTGAATGCTTTAAATTGAAAGCTTTTGAAGCAGCCATAGTGGAGAAAGCATTATTTAAAACGTACAAAATGCAAAGAGCAGCAGAAGCTTACAAATCATGGTTGTAAACCTCACCTGTTTAGTTAGTCTTTCCAGATGAGTTAGTGACAGGAAAAGGTGTGCTTGTTTTAGTTTTCCTTTTCAATACAAATGCTGGTGGGACAGAAGACTGCCACATACATCTTTGAAAAGCTTTCACAACTTAATGAATTTATATAAATAATAAAAACACTGTTTTAACAGTGTGGCAATATATCTCGTTCAACAGAGTCCCTGCTTTGGGGAGCCAAGTTAACTCATGTCCTTTTGTCCTAGAGTGTTTTGTGTCTTGCCTGTCCTCAACTGGAGAGATGCTCCAAAGAAATACCATAACATTGCTTTGCACACAAGTTTAGCATCTTGGTCTGATTTCTAAAATCACACTTTGGAGATTGAAGGAAAAATATGCATCTTTGTTAGTGAATAGTTAATTGTGTACTCCTGTCAGAAATGCTGTTCCTGAAACTTGTAATTAAAACTTTGCAGAAAGCAAAGGAGTAAAATGCGGGAAAACTGTTGGTCGGATTTTCCATTAACAGTGTAGATGAGAATTTGGGAGTAGCAGATGCTACTCAGTAAAGAAAACATTAAAATACATCAAGGAAAATATGAGTTAATTCAAGGTCTGTCCCCAGCTTGGTTCCTCACGGTGGTAAGGATGGGGTCTAGTGATCTCATCATGGGAAATAAGTCATTTATGATTGGTTAAGCCAGAAAGCTCTTCCCCAAGTCAAGCCAGTTGGCTTTTTCTAGGAGGGTTAATGTTGATTTAGATGGCCATGTGAAAACGAAGCTAGATGACCCATTTTCTTGTTCAGACAAGACAGAAGTGTTTGTGGCACAAATTGGATTTACTTCTTTGTGAGGAGCGTGGACTCCTTCCCTCTGCTGCACTTCCATTGCAGAAGATAAAATTGGCCAACCACATAGCTGTCATTGTGCCTGCAGGCATCGTAATACCCTATGGCACCTACACAAAAAGAATTGATCTTTCGGCAAAACATCCTTGTTGCAGCATAGGATGGATGAGGGGTGGGAGAGGGCAAGGAGGCATCCTGTTAAACAAAGCTGACTGGGGTGGCCGCTGCCGGTGGAGGTGCGAGTGCACTGCTCGAGATGCTGAACTTCAGGCAATAACATAACATAAATTTGTGAATAATAAGTACGCAAGTAGCTAACTCGCATGGTTCTGAATTCACCTCAGAGAAAATGGTTAAATGAAGATGGGAATAAACAGTTTTAAAACCCTATTGAAATGAATGGAGCTGGCTGATAATTTTGAAAAAGACCAAGTTGCCCTGCGCAGATCAGTGGGGACCACCTATGTTTAAAAAAAGCTTTGCCTCGAAATGTTAGTTCCAGCTGCTTTAATGTTTTCCCTCTTATCTGTTTATGCCAACGTTCAGTTGATTCTGGTGATTCATAACTTAGCATTTCACAATGTGTGATTACTCAACACGTGCTCTTCCGCCTCCCATCTCCCCGCCTGCCCTGACATAAAAGGGTGTTTATGTTCATGGTTCTGCTTTTCCTGCTGGAGCGATATTGCTGGGGAAATCCAGCAAAAGCAGTTTACTAGTCTGCAGGCTCTTCCAAGTGTCACACTCAACATTTAATTCAGGTGTAACCACTGTGTTCATCAAAACCCTGTGTCACTTAGAAATAGAGAATGCCTTAGGCCTGCACTGACTCTAGAGGTGTTCCTTTGCTCCTGAAGGACAAGATTGGCAGAACCCACTTGTCCATCCCTGCTGATGGCTGCAAGTGTCAGACCAGGTTTTGCTTTGAAAATGAGTGTGATAGATGGAGCATCAAGGAGCAAGAAGGGCTGTTATTCAGGTTTCCCTCTCAGCAACAGTTCTGAATTGCGTGTTTCCTGGTAAGTACCTCCGTGGCTAACCTCCTCAGCACATACGGAGAAGATCAGCCTAGGCGATTGTTCGCAGTAGTCATTTCTGACTTCATTGTAAAGGTAAGAAAACATTTATTTCATAAAATGTCAAATAATTACATTTGGTGTTTGATCTACTGCTTTCTCTTCAGTGTTAGGAATTTGCTTTTTACAACGGAGAAACCACCTGCAAGTGTTCCGTGGAATTGCCATCAATAGAATTACCATTTGCAGGTAAGAAGAATGCCCCGAGTGCCCACCAGTTCAGGTAGGGCTGCAAAACTAGCATAGACCATAATTTAGACAAAAGATTTTGTACTGTCTTATGTCATTTGTGATACAAGGTAGTAAACCAAAGTCAGAGACTCTTAATGCAGTGGTGCTGCCTGAGCAGGCAAATCGTATTTGTATCTTTGAAGCCTCTGCAGACTTCCAGAGATGATCCGTTTCCGCACTGTTTCTCAGTAAAGGTTATGATGTTCTAATAGCAATACACATGAAACTGATGATTATGAATATTTATTTTTATTATAACACTTATTCAGGATGCTCAGATGCAAGTAAGAATATCTAAATTAGTATGATGCCTTAAAAAAAATGAGCAGTATACTACCCTAACAGGAACTTGGATAAGTGTATCGATGACTACTTCAAACAATGTACGTTCTTCTTCTACCCCTTTACTCATCTTGCGTAGCCTTTGATTCCTGTGTGCGGCTCCTCCTCTGTCTCATGCAGGTTGGTCAGTTACGGGTGCTCACACAGCTACATATTGTAAGTTGCGCAGCCGTGCAGAGGTTTGTAATCTGGTCACCTACTGAATAGCCAAAGAAGTTTGTTGCTCTTCTCCGCCTAAACTTCAGTTGTCTGTCTTGTGACCTTTCTGTGAAGCAAGTATTTTACCAAAGCAAGCTGGTTTTTCAAATTTGAAAACTCATTCACAGCTTCAAACGTTGTGTCATGTGCAAGGCTATGTTACTCAAAAGTACTTGGCTGCAGCTGTTGGTCTTCATCTGGCTTTCAGTTTTGCCTTTAGCAGGAGATTAATTACAGCAGGTAACCTGTCGACACATCGTTTGGATCATGGTTAAAGTTTACTTGTCATCTTCGCTATTTTTCTAGCTGATGACATGTACACAGCCTTTAGCTTATACTTAATGTGCTTTTCAGACCAATCAGTTCTGACTTCTCTATGACTTGGTTGCTGTAACTAGTCTGCTGCGAGAGGTGTTTTCCTGCTGGATTAGGCAAGAGACTGATTATGATTAACACAGCCTTGGAGTTCTTGGAATGTTGCATTTTCTTAGTCAGGATGTTCAGGACTTGCTGTCTTCCGCACTGTTACTTTTACCCCTTCCTGTTGTGCAACTGGCAAAATCTTTGGGCATTACCAAAGCATCGACATTAGGGGTTCTAGATTGCCCCAGCCTGAAACTGAATAAGCAGCTCATTTCTGCTCTTGAAAACTGTTACTTGGCTTTCTTTTCTTTATGGCTGCTGAAAGCTGGGGAGACTGTGTAAGCAATACTGGCTGTCTTTTTAAGTAGAAGGAAGTAAGAGATGTCCAAAATGTGGAATAACACCAATATCCTAAGTGCATAAAGTTGTGGGTTTGGTTCTTTTTTTTTTTTTTTTTAAATTACTGGGCAATTTAGGTAAAATGTGGCGCTTTATTGATAGCAACTGCATCCTTAAAAATGGAACATGGGCTCTTGGTTTTCCCAATCGTAATTGCAGGGGGTGATGATGGGGGGACATTGAGATAATTTTTGCTAACCATTGCTTGTATCCTCATGCAACAATGAGCACAAGGTCCCATTTGTGGGCGTAAAGCGGATAGCTCCAGAACTATAAGCAGGATTAAGGTAGGCCCAAACAGCACAGTAGTGGCTACTAATAGCAGAAAGTACCATTGGATGACAGCTGCTGTCGTGGTCTGAGCACTCATGGTGCGTTGGAAAGATGAGCTACAGTTGTCATGATGAGTCTGTCTTTGATTTTTTTTTTTTATCTTTCATTTGCCAAACTGTCACAAACCAACAAAGAGAAGAATCACTTTGTGGCCTGGCTTTAGGACAGTGCTTTTAGGCTAGATATAAAGTAAATTCTACGTATGTCATCAGGCAAACACAGATTACTGTTGCTCTTACGTCTTTCCATATTCAAGTGAAGGGATTTTAGAGGACAATTTCTACAGTCATTCTCTTAGCTAAAGATGACCTACTTGTCTCTTTCTAGAAAAAGGCAGCCCTAGCTCCTCCCTCTGAGCTGATTCAGCTCACTGACCTGGCAAGAAGAAAGCATTTTTGCTGAACTGGCTCGTAGCAATGCAACAGGCTTCAAAGCCAGCTTGTGGAAGGGGCAGAGTAGGACACTGCTCCTTTTGGCAGCAGTAAGGCCGTGCGCAGGATTTTCTAGGCAGGAGTTCATCTGCAAGCAACTGATTGTATTAATAAAATGAATTTTACAGTGTTGTATGCTCAAAGTGAAAGTGATAGACACGAGACACTTCTCTCCCATTCATTTATTCACATTTTCCATGGATTTTTGTACACTTCCTCAACATCTTAGAACTAATGAAAACCTTGTTACATGACAAGTTATGTGAAACTTTTAAGTACCCACTGAAAAATTAAGAGCAGTTTGAAATCTATTAACAAGTCATCACATTCAGCATTTTCATTGGATTTATACTAGCTCATGCCACTTTAAATTGTTTAATGTCAGTTAATTTCCGCACGCAGGCACCAGCTACAAAATTTTAGCAAATGCAAATAAGTTAAGGCATCAGAAAGAAAGTCTTTAAGGACATTTTAAATGTTACAGTGCTGCAAAGGGAGCTGAACTGAAATTCTTAATAGTAAAGCGTACCTCCTAATTGGTTTACGTTCTACAACATGTTCATTTGAACTGCAAATTTAAATTAAACTCCCACATCCATCAACCAAAAAGGATTACAGGAACACGCTGTTCTGCTCCCAAACAGATAATTTTAAGTACATTACAAAAAAACCCCGCATATAGCAATTTAGTATTTTAAAATAAAATTCAAATCAACTGTAATAATCTCCCTTACAGATGCTTCTGATAATTAAAAGAAGCAGAGATCTTGGTTTTTCTATTTTGGGGAGGCAAGAGGGAAAGGAAAGATTTCTAAGCAGCTGAAACTTCAAAATTACAGCAGAAGGAAGAATACATGACCCATGAGACACTCCAATACCTATGTACAGCTGAAACAGTGAAGGCGTTAAATTAAGGAGGAAACTTGCATCTTTAACATCAGGTAGCCGATATCCAGCTGTTAAATACATTAACTGTCTACCAAGACACAGGAACGCCTCATTGAGTTGGAATTCTGATCAGAATCCCTTCCTTGTATAGCAGGTACCACTTGGTTAGGAAGGCATTAGCATATTGATTTCTCTGCTCTCCGGTAACTTTCCCTTTTAAACCATTTTAGGTGTTTATGTAATAATCTCTGGCCTTTTACATTATTTATATATTTTAATAGTTCTTAACTAGAAACTGAAGCATCATTAAAAATGTGTTTTTATAACGGTACTGGTGAAGGGTTGTGCTTTTTAACTGAACACCAGGTGAAAAGGGTATGACTGACTTTTCCTGCTTTATAGTCCCGATAATTGCAGGGTTACTATGAATGACATTGTTTAAAATCTCTAATTTGCAGTAAAATTCTTCCCTGTTCTTTTAGAGGCAACTTTCCCTGTGTAAAATGTTTAAAATCATATGTTTATGCATATTTGACATTCTCCAATTATATACCCTCCCCTATCTTTACTGATAAATATTTGCTAAAGAATTAAGGTGTCTCGTCTCAATTAGTCTTTCCCACAGCTAACAGAAGACATTACCTGCTACCATGGATGTTGTAAGGTTTAACTTTTCCAACACAACTTATTATTATTCTACTTATTTTTTCTTGCGCTGTGCGCTCACACTGAGTGGCCACCCCTGAAAACACGACAGAGATGCACAAGCCAGTTTGCCAGCTTTAGAACTGGGCCTCATACGTGCAAGAAAAACCCCGAGTCCGCTTCACCTGGGAGGTGAATTGTAAGGACGCAATGGAAGTTTGCTTTGTCTCTCACTTGCTTAAGTTAATTGGTCCACGTTTCTATGGTTGAAGAAACAGTTACATATCCATGAGCTTTCAGAAGGAAACAAACACAAACCCAGGACCACTGACCCAATTAATCTGTACAAAGTTGCTCTTGAGGTGGGATGTGTAACAAACCCGCTTGCCACATCCAGTGCTCTAGTCTATAAACCCCTCTGTGTGGAGGCGTGTTTAAGATGCTACAGTCAAATGACAAATGCAAAATTAACCAAGCCCTTGGACATTAAACCTGAGCCTGCAATAAACTTTCAGGCAATGTTCTGCTTTTCATTCATACATAATTAACATGCAAGCCTTCAGCTTTTGGCCTCCGATTTAGGTATCAGCAAGACTTTTTCTTTTTTTTTTTTTAAAAAAAAGTATATTATTTTAGACGAAAAGTTACTTTTAATGGTTAAGTACTGAGCCAGACTGGAAAAAAAAAAAGGCACCAGTTTATATTTCAAATAATATCTGCAATTGTGTCTAAGCTTTCTTTACATTTGAGTGTTAACAATGCAATTCCTGTGGCCTCAGTGTAGCTGAAACATGAGTAAAGGCCTTTGTTTTTGAACTTTGGTCAAGAGGGCTGTAGATCCTGAAAGTTTTTCCTCCTTTCAGTTAAGACAGGGGAAAAAAAGGCCATAACCTGAATTGTGCAGTGAAGGAGGACTGAGGGCAGCCATCTGTCACGTCCCCCCCTGGAGAGCAGGTAAGATGTGCTGCATCTCATCGGATCGAGCTGCTACTTTTTCGCCACCCACAGGCTGCCACTGTTGTGGATTTCCAGGTCCCCTGTGCAAATTGTGTCATGCTGCCTCTTTTTTCTTTTTAATAAAGAATGGGCTTTCTTCCCCTCTGCCACAGTAGTCAGAGAGAGGTTGGCATGTTTCTTCCGTCTCCCCAGAGCTGGTCACTGTGACAGATCAGAGAGCAGTTTGAGTTTAATACTAACATCTAGCTCTTGGGTAGTTTCCAGAGCTGGAAGTGAAGCAGAAGAACAATTATTAGGGAAGGAGTTTCCAGCAAACAAGATATGAAAAAGAAAAGGATTAAATAACCAAACAAGGGCTGATAAAGTTGAGATGGAAGCAGAGAACAGAATGCTGTTCTGCTCCACAAATTATTGCCACATGGTTAATTCTAACACGACTGAAAACGAAGTTACAGTTTAATCCAGTGCTCCCTACTTTTGCGACAGAAAGCTTGTCCTAAAGTTGCAAACTATGGCTTTACTCAATGTAATGCTGTAAAGCGCTGGTAGTTTTAGCACACGGGAAAAATTAATTACTGACACACATACACTTATGCATGTATTCTTGGTAATGGCCAGAGGCAATATAAAGTTCTATAAAAATCCTGAAATCTGTTTGTAAGACATATCCTCAGAAAAGTACAAGTAGCAAGACAAGTACAACATTTACAACTCTGCCTCTGCTGGGTTTCTTTCAGTTTTAGCCCGAGGAACATGGGGAGGATCCCTCGGAGGGACCATAATGGAAGTGCAACCCTTCGCCTCCGACTTGTCAGAAGTCAGCGAATGCCAGCTGCGGCTGTGGTCCGAACAGTCTTCCAGTTGTCTGCTTGTACTATTGCACATCATTAGCTTGTTGCTACAGTAAGAACAGAACTGACAGTTCTTCTCTAAGAAAAAAACACTACTGTCAACAAGACTACGCAAGCAAATTCTCTTCTTAAGTACCTGGAGAAGGAGTCTCCCGAGTCCCCCAAGCACACAAGTCTGTAAGAGTTAAAACACAGTACAATATCTAGTATCGTTGTTGGGGTACGTTATTGTCATTGACAGTTTGAAAAATTAGACTCACCAGAATATGATGGACCAATTGAAATTAAAAATCTGGAGTCTAGAAAGAGTTTCAACAGTTAAACTTCAACACCCTCCCTTCTCAAAACAGGAGGCTGCCACATTGCACGGCCATCTGCGAGGAAGCTCTGGTACCGTATGTTTTGTACTCTGATTTCAGTCCCTTCGGTCAAATGGACCAGTGTTAAAAAACATGCGCTTTAATTTAAATCAGTGTGCTTTATCCAGAAGAGGTCCTGCATTTAGTTATTGAAAAATGAGGGAGCACAGTCCAACACTTGTGTTCTGTTAAAGCTTTTATTAGCTAGTATAGCTTCTCCTCACAGAATTTTTCCAGAATCCCTATAACAGTTCTTAGTATCAGAGTAAAGAGTTAAGTGTTCAAGTGAAATTATGGAAGAAAAGAGCAGCAACAGTTTGGCAATAATTCCTCAAATCACTGACTGCAACTTATTTAAGCCTCCTTTTTCTCCAGTAAGATTTTGTGCAACTCATCTGCATCCTCACTTGTTTTCACCCTTATTAACATAGTGACAGGAGCAGCTGGATTCTTCTCATCAATCGGTGGATTAGGAACACAAACTATAAGAACATTGTTTTTTCCGGTTCTTGTACATGGCATCTTGGGTGGAATTAGAACATTCAACAGTATGTTTCCTGTATATGAGGAGGGAAAAAAAATTAGTTAGCCATTTTTCAGCTTTTACTGCGATAGGGATGTTAGTATACTTTGTAAATAGCAATTTAAGTTTGTGTTTGGAAGGAAGGCAATTGACAAATGTCATATATACTTGTCTTATTCTTCCCTAAGCATCTGCTCATGGCCACTGTTCTCACAGCTTTCTTTCCTCATTAGGAATGAGGAAATCTCTGAAAGTATTGTGTCCTCCTTTTTTAAAGGGAGGAGTCTGAAGAATATCAAATGATAGTAGGGACACACAGGAAGAAGACAAGGGAGAAGCAGCAAAGGAGGACTCGAGTCACAGTCCTTAGTTTATGCTTATGCAAGTTACTCATTCTGACCACAAGCACCGTTTGTAAGCAGAAGCAAAAAGTTAGCTATAACACACATACAGACATGTTAATCTCAAATTGGACAAACTGTGGTAGAATAAGTACTTTGTATCCTCAAACCGTACAACACATCTGATGTGGTCTACCACCGGGTTACTAACAGCAGCTCTATGTCAACTTGTTAAATTACATAGTGAGTTCGACAGCTTCAGTATTAGTGGTCTATTAAAACAGTTGCAAACAAACTCAAATCTGCTTCCACAGAAGATGCACACATCTTGTAAACCTGGTAAATAGTTCAGAACACGGTAGTAGTATTTAGGGAAAAGTCAGTCTTCGCCTTCCTTTCCAGTTCAGTTTTTCAACACAGTGAGATTTTAGGAAAGGATTATAGCACTGTGTGAAGATAGCAAAAAGGAAAAGTGTGCATCACTAGGACTGCAGCAGCCTCTAGAAACCAATGCTTGGAAACACCAAGCTGAAACAACTTAATATGTGAGCTGAAGAAAAAGGAAAGTTTTCCTAATAAATCACCTCAGATTAAGGTAGAGGGAACGTACATCAACATCATGAAAACTAGCATCAGCTGAGTGAAAAATCAAGACTTGTGTTAAAGAGTAGGTAACCTGGAGAAACCACATTTTCCTCTGCTCTATGCAACACATTCAAATCCCCAAGGGAATGCTGAAAGCACCGACAACTCTGCCATACATCAGCCTTCGGTTTTACTGCTAAGAACTGCCCTTTGGCAAACCTTGTCTCCACTGGAAGAAGTTGATGATTTAGAGTGACTAATGCAGGAGGCCCAGTCTCACCAGGCATTTGAAAACTGCCCCTAATGGGCCTGCAGACTTCATATAGACTTGCAACAGCGCGTTACAAACAAGAGCGAGGCAAGATTTACCAACGGCCTACAGGGCAGCATGGCTTTAGTCCTCAGGCCTTCTAGAAGCGTAATATTGATTCTATTTTATGGAAGTTGTCAAGTGCATGTGAACCCCACATATGAGTTTGTTGAAATTAGGTACTGAAGTGTAGCAAAGTTTCTCAACAATGAATATTGAAACACTGATTTGCACAGTTGGAGTGTGTAAACACTCTTCAGCCAGAACATAACACCTTAAAATTTTTAATACGTCAAGTCCTCCTAACTTCTGAAAGCAAAGAAACAGTTGTGGTTTTTTCTCTTTAATTAGCTGTATGTGTTAATGTTCATCTCAAAAGATGTTCTGAGGAACTATCACACTACAGGTTACTCTAATTCTGTAAAGTCAACCTACCTACCATTTGTGAACCAACTGAAGTTAGCTAAAAGACAGTTCAACGGCGGGACTTCAGCATGCATTTTAAGAGCAATGCATACAGCAAAATCCTGCATGCCTGAGCTATATAACGCTCCCCTTTGCTCCCAAGTACCATGGCTGTCTGCCCATGTGGCCAACTATTTCCATATTCAGGATGAATTACAGACAAATGGCAGTTGGCCTGCATCTTAGCACAAAACTTGTTCCTCTTCATTCATCACCCCTGATGCACATATACTTCATCATGGAGCTTCAAAGCCACTCAGCAAGTCAGGGATGGAGAAAAGCTATTAAAAAAGGCAGGGGAAGGAATACCCAAACATACACCATAACCTTTTACTTCCTTGCACTGCTTCATGTATGCTATTTTGTAACACTTGTTAGAAGCATCCAATTGCTGGTTCAACACTTGAAATTATTAAAAAAAAATAGAAAGGTTTTCATTAATCATGTCTGTTATGCTGCGTAACAAAAAAAAAAAACCCAATGCTTAGCAGGGAATTTCACATCAAGACTCGCTACTACAAGAAATTTACTTACCTAAATTGGTATCCGCTCGGACTAGGAGTTGCGTTTTTTCATTTCCTGCTGGTTTTAAGTGTAATGTTCCTACACCTTTTTCTTTAAATTCATTATCCTTTTTGTAGAACAGTTTGCACCTGTGCAAAAAAAACCCCAAAACAACTTGTTTGTGCAGATATGTAGAGATTAAATATGAAAGTATCTCCCAAATACACACACATATATATGTATACATCTGACTCACAGGAAGCCAATAGTTTAGCAATCATCAGGAGTTAACATGCTGTGAGTAGCATAAATTTTTATTCTTCCTGACCTTGTTTCATGTACTAAGATAGTACTTCCAGTTCAGAAAGAGGAAGTTAATTGTTTCTTTCAGTACTGACATGACAAAAGGATTACTTTCAGGGAAAATTAAAATGCACAGCAACCTGTACTCAGGGTCTAAAAGGAGTAATAACTCTAATGTTTAAAAACACTAATTACAAAACTGTAAGAACTTGCTGTATCACTCAAGTTAAAAATGTTTTTAAATTCTACATAAAAGTCCTGTTATAAGTGAAGCTCTATAAACCTAATACCCTTCTTCATAAATTAGCATGTACCTTCTCTCAGATAAAGCAAATGACTTTTTTGTAGAAGGATGAATTCTGTGCTAAGCGTGAAGCAGACATGCAATTACTTGGAATACTAAACAGGCTTTGAAGAACTGCT
Organism: Sula dactylatra; assembly: GCA_013389905.1. Taxonomy (NCBI): domain Eukaryota; kingdom Metazoa; phylum Chordata; class Aves; order Suliformes; family Sulidae; genus Sula; species Sula dactylatra. Next base: position 214,268 of record WEKW01027073.1, read on the forward strand.
TCTAGGTAGTCTTACTTTGAACTTAGAAGTACAACTTGTTCACGCCTTCGTACAACAATCAGCATTTTCCAACTGAAGAGTCTTACTTTAAGCTATGCAAATAGCTGAGCACCTGACTGATTTTTTACAAGTACATTTCCACATTTCTGTGGTACAAACCCTACGATTTAAACTTACAAAACCTGATGAAGGCAGAAACATCTTCTCCATTTGTAAAAAAACTGATCACAAGTAGAACACAAACTAGCTATCAGTGCTGTGTCCACATACACAAGAATTTTAGAAACCCGTTTTTGTCTGTAATTATATTTTTTACAAAGGGAACTGCATATTCTACATGGCTTCCTAACAAGCTTTATTAACTAGGAAGCCAAGAACATAGCCGTCATTAATTATGCACTGCAGTGGTGAAGAATAGCAGTATGTAGGTATGAATTTTATTCTCAAAGTTGTAATTCTATTCACTATCCCAAGTTAAAGTCACTTACTTCTTTGAGTAGAAAGCATCATCCTCTTTTATTTCATTAACAATGACTTTTGGTGGCTCTTCTTCCTCCTCTTCTCCTTTAAAAAAAAGTTGTAATACATTAGTGTTCTGAGCATATAATCCGGAAGGTATTTTTGGTAATGGATTAGATGTAGTTTGTGCATGCTGTATTTGGCATATACATGTGTAGCCTGTCAATGATTTAAAAGTATTTTAGCAGCCAACGTGTGGGCTCTGAAGCAGCTTCAGCTACAGAAGTCTTATTTCCTTTTCATTCAGCCACACCCCTCAAGCAACTTTATGCTCTTCTTCAATTTAAATGGGATGAAAATACCCAGCCCTCGCCAAACAAACAAAACCAAAAAATGCAAAGCTCAACAAGTCAAACCTNNNAACCTAAGTCAAAACCTTCTCTCAGGTGGAACATGGTTATAATGTTTCAAAGAACAGTCTCCACAAATGGGTCCAAGTAAAGCACAGCAAATACTTCCAACAGCCAAGTTTAATTTGGGGGAAGGGTAATCAGTTACAGGAATGACAGCCAAGAGAAAGGGGCGGGATTATGCCTTTCCAGACCCACAACCACCAGGATTTCTCTCAGCTTACTGCACCCAGCTTAACTAAACAGCAGAGAAAAACTCTCAGGTAGTCTGCAGCTTTTTTGGTGTTACAGTCTTGTAAGAAAGACGTATGAAATTGTTCCATATCTTACACATTTTACTGAGGGATCTCTTGAATAAACCTATTGGGGAAAGCAGCAGGACTAAAATGTCCTGCAGGCTCAAATATGAACGTACCAGCTGCTTTAGATTTCATCATTTCAAGTCTTGTATTCAGCTAAGGAACTACATTCTACTACAAACAGCATAAATCTGACAAATACATAGATTTTGATAACCATATACTTTAGTTACACTTAAACAGCATGCAAGACAGGTATTTCCAGATTAGTGGT
>WEKW01027075.1:0-42132 GCA_013389905.1 Sula dactylatra
TACAAACAAAATTTGTGATCCACTTTCTACAAGTATTCCATCTAATTAGTTCATTGGCAAAAGTGTTTATCAAATTTGGTTTTGGACCTAATGTTATTGTTCACCATGGAAAGTCAATTTTGAGTCTGTAAAGGCAGGTATGTCTGTTGGAAATGTTTTGTTCATGACCACTTAGCCAAAAAAAGGAAATACACTGTAAGCAGCTGAATATGTCTATTCATTGCTGATGAGACTCTGAATAATCTATATTAGTTAGAAAAAAAAAATACTGCTTAGAAAAGATCTATTAACTTCAAAACAAATTGAGATGAATAATGTTGCCTAAGTGACAAACTCGATAAAATTGTACCCTGGTTACAGACAAGTCATTTGAAATGAAGCTTGAAAAATCCGTATTATTTCTTTATCATCCAAAACTGAACATAGAAGGACAATCTTGTGATTAGGGCACTGGACCAGAAAATAGGCAATTCTAAGTTTAATTATTGGTTCTGCCTTGACTTCCATGTACGATACAGACAAAATGACTCCCCTCCTGGTTCTCAGTTACATAAAATCACAATTTATAATAAGTTTTAAGTCTTTCAGGAACATAAGGTGCAACTAACTGATTTGAAATATAAATTTTGGCTAAGTAATAATCATAAATTAAATTTAATTCTCAATGAAAGTAACTATACATGAAACAGCATTTCCCTTTTTTGTATCATGGCCACCCCTCTGGGTGGCAAAACCTACTCTGCTTTGGTAACCAATGTGATGATTTTTTCAAAAGGAAAATATTTACTGATAATCTTTTAAAAACATGAAAATTTCTATCTTTGTACTTCGCAGGTTATTATGGGGAGTACATCTTATACAGGAAGTCAAATAATAATGTTAGGTGAATTAAAATCTTAAAAGTTAATAAAAATACAACAAAAAATTATTGTGGTTAGTCCAGTTACAGTGATGCTAACATTCTCTGTCCAAATTATCTAATTAACACAAACCAAAACTCCTTAGCAATACAGTTATAAATTGCTATTAAGAAACTTATTAATAAGTACCCCTCTTTGTCTGGTGTCACAGTCACCCTTCTTCTGACCCTCTAAGTAATCAGGTTGCCAATAACTGTTTCCTCAAGAAGACAGCACAGGGTGTTGTAGTGAGTTGTCAGAATCCCAAGTTCTTTGCTAAATGTTTTGTAATCTTGATGGAAAGAGGATATAATTGTGTTTTGTGGTCTTTATCAGGAGTGACTGGCCTTGTATTTGCATTGTCAAGTGTGGCACGTATAACCTGAATACATGCAAACGTAAAATTCTTGTTAGGTCTCAGTCTAAAGCAGAATTATTTCAAAACATATTTTCAAATTTGTAGTTTCTTAGTGTATGCATGGTACATTATTCATTCTGATTTATGTAAGAGTTTCATCAGTAGAAATCAGTGCCACAACCTGAGTCAAAATCTTATCCCTTTTCAGTCTTTTTCACTGTAAATTTTGTCTGGATTTGGATTTAAGAGCCTGATGTTTGTAATGTAGAGTTTCCAGTGTCCTTATCTGTATCCCCTCAGAGGTAAGCGCTGGGACCAAACATATAGCTATTTCTACAAATAAGATGATGTAAATATAGATTTTTCTAACGTGTCTGTTCAAATCCACTAAGCTCATGTTTTCTTTGTTGTGCTCAGAAATCAATTAAAAAGCATACGTATCTATTAGCTCTTACACATTATTCTTCTGTTTCTGCAGTCATTCTGCAAAGGCTGAATAAATCATCAGTAATGTGGAAAGCAGGCTAGAATGAATGAGATACTTCACTAAAGAACTGTATGCAAAGTATTTAAGACAGATGTACTAAAACTAGACAACATTGCTTCTTCACTTCAGTAGGTTGTTTTATATTTATTTCAAAGGAAAAATCTATAAATCTTCAACTTTTGTTTTTTGTGCAATAACTCGAAGCTCAGAGTTAAGAGGGTATTAAAATTGATTGCTGCCTTGCATGCATAAAACTTGTGACTACTATTAACCATTGGATACTTATTAGTTTTGCAAGACTGCAAATTGGAATGTTTTTCAAATAAAATTTCATCTTTTGAGTGTTCATTTTTTATGTGACTGCACAGACAGACCTGCAATCTGGATTCCTAAAAAGGTGGCCATGTTATAAACTGTGTTTTTACCAATAATTGCTTATTGTACAAGATAAACAGAACACAAACATAAAAACTCTCATTTAGAACACAGAGTGGGACTTTCAAATTAATAAAACTCATACAGAGAGCATAAATATATTTAAAATTTACAATGGACTTCAATACTGGCAATCATGAAAGAGTTGTTGAGGGCAGCAGCCTGGCAGCAGCAATAACAGCACCATGTCAGGTACCTATTTACCAGATGCTTTAATCCAGAAAGCCAAGCTCGCTGCTTCTGTTGTGTGGGGAATGTCAGGATACATGAAATGGTGATACTGGTAAGGGAGCTTCCACAGAAGATTCAGGAGCCAGGGTGGAGAAGCAAAGTTTAATTTTTTTGTCTACCCTTCTAGAAAGCATCTTGTGACATAATTTGATGTATTTCAGGCAGTTCGTGTGTGCTGTGAAAGAAGTCTTTTTTCGTACAGTATTCCCTGCTGTACAGTAGTGTGAAATCATAGCAAATTCAATCCTATAAAACTATTCCTTTTTTCATTACTGTGTCTGTTAGTGGATCTGTTTGTCAATTGTTATCTATGGCAGTTCCAACTTTTGTTGTGCTTCATATCCTGCATGTATATACAGTTGCTTTGTGACTGAAGTACTGACTGGAAGACTATTAAAAGTTTGGATGTGGATAAGCACCTAAAAGTTCAGAATCTGGAATGACAAGCCTTCTTCTATTTTTAATGCTTTGTGAAAAGTTAAAATAAGTGTTCAAGGTATTTAGGGATTTAGGTTTGCAATGAAACATACTTGCAGGTTTTTGTTCTTGTGCTTTGAAGTTTGAGTGGTGGGAGTGCTTGGATTTCCTTCTTAAATTCATGGGTCAGTTGGCTGGCAAAGGAGGCAATTTTTTCTCAGTATTTGTGGTAACAGATCCACTGTATATATCCCATTTTGTAAGTTCCTAGTTCCTCACAATGAAGACATCTTTTTTTATAATATATTTAGGCAATTGTTATGCAGCTTTCTACTTTACCAAGTGTGACAGTGTACTCCCCTCACCTGATCTTTTGGCCCTGGCTCTGCTCAAGTGATAAGTACCAGTGGCAGTCTGATAAGATGCACCTGGTCATGGTGGCTGCATCCGGCTCAAAGGGGAGGCCCAGGAAACAGATAACCACACAATAGCTGAGAGCTACTTTATGGATGTGTGTCCTAGTCCACCTAACCAGAGTGTTAATTAATATCTGACTCAGGCCACACTTGGCAGAAACTAACATCTACAGCTGGTATGTAGGTATGACTATGAGCCAATCATCTTACCCCCGTAAATAGTGAGCCGCCCAGGAGCCCTTTGAGCTCTTTCTGCATGGCAGTGGGCTGTATGATGGGATTTCCCCTTGAGTAGGGATGCTTCTCAAGGTGACTCCTTGAGGTTGACAGATTCCTTGCTGCAACAGATGCTTGGTAAGCAGCTAATAGCATGCTGAACTTTGAAATCTTAGCTAAGTGATATAAAGAATTGGTTGTGTACACAAAATCCTTTAGATATAAACCTTTGAACAAGTCTGGGACTAGGATTGGATCCAGCTGCCCCTAGACTCCTCTCTGAGAAGGAGTTTAGAAAGCAACGGGGTCCTTTCTGAACCTCATGACTCAATGGGAGGGTCTCCCTGACAGTTTGTCTGACCCTGTCCTCTGTGCAGTAAATAATCAAGTGAACCTTGCCATCAAATCTTGTTGGACCACTGTCACATTTACTAAAAAATGTTGTTAAGTCACTGTAATAATAAAATATATACTTTTGCTTCTCTCATGAGTGAAGAGAGTGAGTGCACTCTCACTTTCTTTCCTGTGACAAATTGGTGCAGTCAGCAGGATCCATAAATCTGTATTTCCAACACCAAGTTGTTTCTGTATAATTTCAAAACAATTGAGTACAAACAAGAAAATCTTCAGATAATCCTCCACAGAAATGTCCAAAAGGAAATGAAGTAAATGAAGTTTAATGAAGGATAAGGTCAAGAAAGTAGAGACAGTCTCAAGAATATGCAGAGTTCAACTGGACATGCCAAGGATCAGTTTGTCCAGGGTGGAGAAAGGATCACAGGTTACAGGCGTGGGTGGAGGCTCTGCTACTTTGCAAGTGTGCAACATACGCCAGTGGTTAAATACAGATGGAAATTTGGCTATTGCAATACTGTGATCAGTCTGGTTTTCATTCTGTTAATCACAAGAACTGAACTATATCTCACAGCCATTGCCTAACACATTGAAACCCCTCCTAAACACTTTTTAAAAGTTTGTGAAATATTGCTCTCTGAAAAATAGCCTAAAATAAAACTGTGATTTACTGCAGACATAGATTTAAAAGTTGGAAATACTAGCTGCTGATACCTCTGCCCAGACCATGCTTCTTTCTGTGCAGACAAGCCATCTGTAACTCCCAAGCCTCAGGTGATTCATGCTTATTCTGTTGTGAAGTAGACAGGGAAGTTAAAAGAGAGAACAGGCCTGGTTTTCTTTCACTGACTGATAATCTGCATGTGTTGAGATACAAAAATACAATAACCATTCCACAATAGTTTCCAATAAACTGTTTTGAAAATGATTGTTTTGTTGTGAGATGTTGCAGAAATTTAGCGAAATAAATATTTTTTTATTTTGGTTGGTGGTTTGGGTTTTTTATGGAAAAAGGCTTACCCGTAAATCCACAGATTCGGTGGAAAACAAAAAGTAGAAATAGTGTTGGAATTATGTATAAATATACCTTTTAAAAAGTTGTAATTTTTCCTTAAAAATGGTTTCAGAATTTTTATAATAAACTAAACTAATACAATGGTTTTGACTTGAGATTTTTTTGTTTGTTTTGTTTTGTAAGTGGTCAAATTATGTTGTGTTACAATTATGCAGACTAAATGACCTTAAATCATCACTGTTGGAGCTATTATTTGTCACACTCAGATGGTACAATAGGTAATTTTATAATGCATATTAAAAATAAATTATAATAAAAATGTTTGCTAGTAGTGTGGGGCACTATTAACTGAGCTTTGTCAATCATAATAAAATTGTATATGAAAAGATATTACTTAGATGCATAGTTTTCACCATCATTAGGCACTACCAATAGGCACTGAAGAAGGATGGGGATGTGAGAGAAACTTGAGGTTGCATTAAACTTTCATGTGTGCTGCTAGAACAGATATGAGGTTTTGAGCTTGCCAATGGCAACAGCTGAATCTTCCTGAAACTTGTGGTTTCGCAATTTACCTAAAAGCACAGATTTCATTGTTTCTGGAAGTGTGTCACAAAGCAGCCTATGTTCTGGGGTAAGAAATAATAGTTGTCCTGTTATTACTATGCATTTACTCAGACTTGTACCTCCATGCTTTTTACTTCTTATCTGGATCAGGAAAATTATTTGCTGAAGTTCATCTGTGGAAACATTTTGTTAGAGCTGTCATAGAATTGTCACCTGGTAATCAACCTTTTGTTTTCTCCCTATAGAAAGCAGGGACCTGCATAAAGCTAATTATCTCATGTTACAGAAGGCTGACAAAATCAAAGCACTGTTTAAAAGTGAAATCATTTCATTACAGCAAGTGTCTGCAACCACTTTCCAGATGACACAATGTATGATAAGCCCAAATTGTGATATGAAGCAAGAAAATAGCATATGCTAGTGGATAAAATATAAGGTAATCATAACAACTACAATTAGGCCTGGTGTCGCTGGTGATTGTATTAAACTTGGCTGTGTCTAATGGAAAGTGAAAGAAAAAGAAATTTAATCATGTTCAACAAAATGACTGCATTTGCCGATGTATCCTTATTTTTCTTCCCCAGAATTCTATTCGTATGTATTACAGACCTATATAATTTTTCCCATATTCTTATATCAGACACAACATTTGTTTCCTTCTGAAGACCTTTCGTCTAATGTAAAGCCAATTTCTTTATTTGCCTAATCTATTCCTGTTCGAATCTTATTTCATTTCAATGATGCAGATCGTAGGAACTGTCAGATAACCAACCTTAGTATATTTGGCAGCCTCTGCTGAAAGTGACAATGATTTCAGTCTCATTCCTGAGAGAACTGACCACCTCTGTGACAGCAACTCTTGGCCTTAACTGTAGATACCAGAGATCAATGTTAAAAACTTAAGGAGAATATACTAGGATTCCCAAATCTGTCAGTGCCTCTTCAGGACTCACTATGACAATACAGGAAATGTTATAGACATTTTCTTGAGCAAATCTGTAACCAATCAACAAAAGAATTGTAGCAAACTCTCAGGACAAGTTATCCACGATGACTAGTATGATGAAACTACATAAAACTCACCAAGTTCTTCCTGAACGTTTCTTTTGTTGTTGTTCAACGGTGGGTAAACAACTTTCAAAACACAATATGACAGAATTTTGTCTTTTGAAGGAAAAGATACAGAGAAGCTGCAACATTAATAAATATATTTAAACAGGTTTTCTTCTTTCTTTTTTTTTAAAAATCACAGAATATCTGCTTACCAGCATTATAAAGCAACAAAAATTTCTGAGAGGATCTTAGAAATGTAAACTAACCGTAATCTGTAGATGTAATTAATTTAGACATGCTAACTTCTATGTAGGTACAACAACAAATTAATATTTTTATGATACTACAAATGAATAAGACTGCAGCTGAGCACTTTCTTATCAAAGCATATTCTGGCTTGACTGATTTCTCATGAATTTTATTTAACGGCATATGGTTTTAGGACCCCCGAGGTTTGCAGGATTTTGAAGTAAGTATGCCCATTGTTTAACTAATATGTAGCACCCTCATTGTTTGTGTGTGAAAACTCATGTTTAGAAAATATGTAGAAAGTCCCATTTTCCTTAAGCAGAGATCTTCATCTGGAACAATTCCATAAGTTATGACAATTTAACCACTAATATAGTTTAAAAAACTGTTGTCAGAAAAGACTGGTTTTATTTGATGGAACACATTTTTGTCTTCCTTTGAAGGACAATGTCTGTGAATAGTATAAAACAGACAAACTGCAATGCCTTCAGTAGAATTTACAGAACTGCATTTTTGATTTCTCTATGTGTATGACTTAGAGAATTACATATTGCACTTCTTTGTATTTAGAAACAACCTTGGCATCAGCTAAAATCCGGTGATAAATGGCTGGGTGAAATTCCCATTAAAGTTAATGGAAAACAGTGCTCAGCTTTTCATGTTCAGCTTTGGACTGACTTAAAACAAAATTTAAAAATCATGCAACTGACCAGTTTTATTCTTCTTGCTGCCTATATTTTTCCCATATGGTATTAAAGGAAATATCTTTATCTGGCATATTGTAAAATTTTAGAGCTAGTAATACATACAATTAGTCAGAAGAGAGCTACCATATTCTAATATTTTCATCCTCATCAACTTTATGTTATTGTTTTTATATCTTGAGGGACACGTATGCTGAAAGAAATGCAATTAGGATATTGGGTTTGCAAACATTTCCTCTTTTGTTTTATAATGTCTAAACAACTTCTGTCAATTACTTTTTTACTGGCAATCTTTATCTGTTTAAGATTTCCCTTGAAATTGGTTTTCCCACTGACTTGATGTCTTGGTTGGCCGAAGACTGCAAAATGAACTTTTCAAATAGAATGAGATTATGCATGAATTTAGTTTCTGAACTGACTCCACTAGAGTCAACAGAAAAACTATTCCTTGGTTTACGAAATCAGGTTTCCAGAGCTAAATTCACAAAATGGGTAAGCTCAGACCCCATGGCACTAGCTGACTGGATGTCCACTGCAGCGTGGCACCACACCTGCTTCCAGGGGCAGGCACTGCATTCGTAGGCTGCTGCGGTGGGCATCTACCTCTTCCTCTTAGCTGCCTTTCCATCTCTTGACACTACCCCACCTTGCCCTGGTGAATTGCCCACATTTCTTGTCCAACCTCTAAAGAAGAATTAAGTGCCTATAAATGGACTTAATTTTCTTAACAGTACACTGGGAAAAAAATTACAATCAGGAAATCAAAGAGCAGAAATGGAATGAATGGAGTAAAAAATCATATCATGTTTAGCCAAAAGTTTTGGTGATGAAAAAGGTACAGAAACATCTGCTTTAGGCTGGAAGATGATTTCCATCTTCACTTCCAGTTTTCATCTCTAAATTCTCTCTAAAGCGAATAACCTGTCCCTTCCTTACAGAATATACTGGGAAAATCCTTACTTGGATTGTGAGAAGCACAGGTGAAAAAAATCTTTTTGCTCTGAGACTTGACTAAAGCGTATGACATCTGAAAAATGTCATACCTTAATTCCAGGCTGTAAAATACTGTGGGGTGGTACTTTTGCCTTTCTTGATGCAGTTGTGTAATTCATTGGGCTAGAAGGAGAAAAGATTCCTAATTCTGAAGTGCTAAGGCATTCATTGAGACAGATTGTACTTGAAGAGCTTTTCAGAGCTCCCTCCTATAATACTTCCATCTTTTCTCTTTTAACATAGTAATTTAATCTGACAGAGCTAACACTGACTTAAATGTACATTGTTATTTTATTTGTCTGGATTATGCCTCAGGATTACAAAACAGAATAATTCTCAGAAAATTCATGACATAAGTAAAAATTCAACAATCATTTTCACTTCTGTTTTGTAGTACATACCCTGTTCCTAGTGGTGATACTACTGTTTTTGGGTTCCTTACCTAGGCTACGAAATTATATATTTTGTAATTTAAAAAGAAAAAAAATCCACCAGTAATAACTTTCTAATATTTTTTAATTTTTATAATAGAAATTCCAAATATATTATATATGTCATTGAAACTAATAACATTAATAGATGGTCAGTAAAGAGAAGAATATGGGGCTGGCAAGCACTGAACTGGATACTACAAGTACAGATAAAAATCAGTGTCATAATTTTGGGTACCATATTAGGTAATTACTATATGTTGTCTTTTTTTATTTAAAGTGAAAAAAGCACATTTTTATTCTGTTGGCATTCTTACACTGTCCTATTCTTCTTCAGTATTTTATTTGCTTAAGGACAGAACTCCAAAATTCATTTCTACTAGATATGAATGAAAACGCCATTTCAACATGAAATTTTGATAGCATATGAATCCTTCAGGAATCACATGTGAGACCTTAATTCTGAATTTTTAAGTGTCTGCTGGAGTTCAGCTACAGAATTAGGTTGTAATGCTGAAGAATTATCTCCAGGCTGCCCTTGGTTTAATTTTGATATCATGTTTTAAAGAATCCACCTCTATAGATATTCTGGACAAGTATTTTTTCATATATTTCCTGGATTTATGATAAGGGCTTTTTACCCTGTATGATCTAAAACTGAACATAATATATATATATCAGCTTTATTATTAAGACAGAACTAACAGAATATAGTAGTTCAGCTGGAAGGGACCTACAACGATTATCTAGTCCAACTGCCTGACCACTTCAGGGTTGACCAAAAGTTAAAGGAAATTATTGAGGGCATTGTCCAAATGCCTCTTAAACGCTGACAGGTTTAGGGCATCGGCCACCTCTCTAGGAAGCCTGTTCCAGTGTTTGACCACCTTCTCAGAAGCATTTCTTTACCTAATCTCCAGTCTAAACCTCTTCTGGCACAGCTTTGAACTATTCTCATGTGTCCTGTCCCTGGGTACCAAGGAGAAGAGATCAGCTCCTCCGTCTCCACTTCCCCTCCTCAGGAAGCTGTAGAGAGCAATGAGGTCATGCCTCAGCCTCCTTTTTTCTAAGCTAGACAAACACAAAGTCCTCATCCTCTCCTCATAGCACATGCCTTCCAGACCTTTCACCAGCAAAAACACGTAAATATCAAAGTTTATTTTCAGATGAGTTTCACACAGAAACTGTGGGTGGTGCGGAGCTCCTTTTGTCCACAGCTATGGAGAGCTTCCAGCTGCCTGGGGCAATGACGGGGTACAGAAACTGTGTGTGGTGTGGAGCTCCCTTTGTCTATGGATAAGGAGGGCTTCCAGCTGCCTGTAGGACCACAACAGGGTACAGAGCTGGTGAGTGGTGCAAAGCTCCCTTTGTCCACAGCTACTGGGAGTTTCCAGCTGCCTTTAAAACCATAACAGGGTACAGACTAGGGCTGTGTGCATTTCCTTATCTTTAGGTCAATGTCCTTGTAGAAAGTTGCAACACTCTCCAGCTGAGTGATAGATGAAGGAGAGGACAGGTGCATGCCATGATCTGGTCATGTCCCTGTCTGGGGATGTGGCTGTCAAAGACAGGAGCATCAAAGAACAGAGCAGCCCCCCGCCCCGCCCCAGTGCCATAGGGCAGCCCCTGCCTCCCTGCCCAGGGCTGTCCCAGCCTCACATCAAGGCTGTCCAATCCATGTCTCCCTGACAGAGAGGACACACCTGTCCTAGCCCAACCATGTCACCAACCCCACTGCAACATGGGCCACCACCAGTGTTTTCCCTGCCATGACCTGGACACTAGGGCTGGTGCCAGGAGCTCCTGTGTGGCCCAGCCCTTGGCTATCTGGGGAAAAAAGGTGCATGGATTTGCCATGTGTTGTGGTTTAGCCCCAGTCAGCAACTGAGCACCACACAGCCGTTCGCTCACTCCCCCCACCCCTGTGGGATGGGGAGAGAATCGGAGGAGCAAAAACAAGAAAACCCGTGGGTTGAGATAAGAACAGTTTAATAATTAAAATAAAATAGTAAGAATAGTAATGGTAATGGTAATAATAATAATAATAATAATATAATAAAAAGAAATAATGAGAGAGAATAAAACGAAACCCAGGGAATAAAGGGAAAAGAAAAAAAAAAAACCACAAGAGCTGCAACCGCTCACCACCCGCTGACCGACACCCCCAGTCCCCGAGCCGCGATCGCTGCTTCCCCCGGCCAACTCCTCCCAGTTAATATACTGGGCGTGATGTCACATGATATGGAATACCCTTTGGCCAATTCAGATCAGCTCTCTTGGTTGTATCCCCTCCCCTCCCGGCTTCTTGTGCACCTGGCAGAGCATGGGAAGCTGCAAAAGTCCTTGACCAGTGTAAGCGCTACCGAGCACCAACTAAAAACATCAGTGTGTTATCACATTATTTTCATACCAAGTCTAAAACACAGCACTATACTAGCTACAGTGAAGAAAATCAACTATCCCAGCTAAAACCATGACACCATGGCTGTAGGGAGCTCCCAGCTCCCTGTAAGACCAGGTGGGGGCAATCTTATCTGTCCTGTAGCATGCTGGCAGCTCTCTGGCTCAGTGTCGGAGGAGGGAGAGAACAGGAATGTGCCATGGTCTCTGGTTGTGTCCTTATCCAGTCGTCCAGCTATAATAGACAGGAGAAGCAACAAAGGATGAGCAGCCACCCTCCACTACCTTGGGCAACCCCTGCCAGTCCCTCCCCTGCCCTGTCCTCTCAGCCCTTGTTCACCTGGCTACTTGTCTGCCAGCCTGGTCTGGCACAGCCCTTTTTATACCCATCCTGAGCCACCCACTTCACCAACAACCCCCCTGTGACATGGCCACCACCAATGTTCTCTCTGCTGGGACACAGCCATGACATCCCCAGGGCTGGTGCCTGGAGTTAGTGCTGCATCACTGTGACATGGTTATTATCTTCCACCATTCAGGCAAGAAGAAATAATTAAATAATAAAAATAAAAATAAATAAATAAATAAAGAAAGAAAGAAAGAAAGAAATAGCTGGTAATACTAGGGTAGGAAATTAGGTAGCTGTAGCAACAATTTAAAGAACAGGACCTCAGCAAAGGTTAGAAAAGAAGTAAAAGCAGCAAGTCCTACCTACTGCCCAATTTTAAAGATTTGTGTGGTACTTGTTGCTGAAATTTGTGGGTTTGAAGACAACTCTGGAAGAAAAATGCGTGCTATGTTGACTGAAGGTAATATTTCACACCTTTGGAATTAAAGACGTCCAATGTCAAACCCTGTCTCTGTGAGTGGCTGACAGTGGTGAACACGGTTCAGCGTGAACTGCAAGGCTTGCATCTTTCTTTCCCTGAAACAAACCAAAGATTTTGCCAAGGACTATCTTGTGCTGTGCACTTCAGTTGGACACTAGGATGAAATACATGAATTAGCTTCCAACTGCTTGGTTCATTGCTGACTATCACATACAACCTCTTTAATTGACAGGACCAGAGGCAGTGGGCACAAAATGAAACACAGGAGGTTCCCTCTGAACTTNTTGGGCAACCCCTGCCAGTCCCTCCCCTGCCCTGTCCTCTCAGCCCTTGTTCACCTGGCTACTTGTCTGCCAGCCTGGTCTGGCACAGCCCTTTTTATACCCATCCTGAGCCACCCACTTCACCAACAACTCCCCTGTGACATGGCCACCACCAATGTTCTCTCTGCTGGGACACAGCCATGACATCCCCAGGGCTGGTGCCTGGAGTTAGTGCTGCATCACTGTGACATGGTTATTATCTTCCACCATTCAGGCAAGAAGAAATAATTAAATAATAAAAATAAAAATAAATAAATAAATAAAGAAAGAAAGAAAGAAAGAAATAGCTGGTAATACTAGGGTAGGAAATTAGGTAGCTGTAGCAACAATTTAAAGAACAGGACCTCAGCAAAGGTTAGAAAAGAAGTAAAAGCAGCAAGTCCTACCTACTGCCCAATTTTAAAGATTTGTGTGGTACTTGTTGCTGAAATTTGTGGGTTTGAAGACAACTCTGGAAGAAAAATGCGTGCTATGTTGACTGAAGGTAATATTTCACACCTTTGGAATTAAAGACGTCCAATGTCAAACCCTGTCTCTGTGAGTGGCTGACAGTGGTGAACACGGTTCAGCGTGAACTGCAAGGCTTGCATCTTTCTTTCCCTGAAACAAACCAAAGATTTTGCCAAGGACTATCTTGTGCTGTGCACTTCAGTTGGACACTAGGATGAAATACATGAATTAGCTTCCAACTGCTTGGTTCATTGCTGACTATCACATACAACCTCTTTAATTGACAGGACCAGAGGCAGTGGGCACAAAATGAAACACAGGAGGTTCCCTCTGAACTTCAGTAAACACTATTTTACTGTGATGGTCAGTGAGCACTGGGACAGGCTGTCCAAGGATGTTGTGGAGTCTCCCTCCTTGGAGATATTCAAAAGCCACCTGGACATGGTCCTGGGTAACTGGTTCTAGGTGGCCCTGCCTGATCAGGGGGCTTAGAGCAGGTGAATTCCAGAGGTCCTGTCCGACCTCAGCCAGTTTGTGACACATGGTGACTGTTTAAGGTCCATTAATCTTCTGTCAATTTTGGCCCAAAGACAGCTACTACACTAACTGACTGATACAGTCAGTTTGCATGATGCCATGACTAGAGACTTGACAGCTAGTGGGCTCACGAGAAATGGTCAGGGACTGCATCCTCTGTGTGCAAACGCTGACCTTCCTTTGGAGACCACCAAAATGGTAGATAACTTAAAATTATCAGATTATCAGATTATAGTTTTCCAGGCAGTGGACCTGTTAGCTGTGCAGTCTTCAGCTGGGAGAAATTAAGATCCTGAAAGGCTCACTAGTCCTATATATTTTGGCCTTAAACCAAGGAAGTTGTCTAAGGCAGCTCATCTGCTGCCTTCAGTAGCCATATTGCCCTTGAGGAAGGAAGGTGTTTTCTAGACATCAGTAAATCTGCTGGGATGAGAACCAGACTGAGCAGCTCCGAACACTGCATTAACCATTTCTGTGCCTGTATGCAAAAGAAGGTGCTGAAACACTGTAATCCTCTAGCATTTTGCACTTTTTTTGCTTTAAGTCTTTGCAGGGATAAATGGTTACACAGGGTGCAAAGCAGTGATGAGCCAAGCCTGCAGTGTTTCCAGATAGCTCCTGCCTGCATTTTCAGACACCAGGAGTTACACACTTCAGCTAAGCTCCAGATAAGCACATTGACTTTGTAACTCTTTTCTGAATCTAGCACAAGTTCTGAACTATTTAAAGCTTTTGTTCACTTACCATTTCTTCTTTCTTCTTTTTACCCAGAAATACAATAGAATAGTTTTGCTTTGTATCAGCTTTCCATCTTTATTTGCANATATATAATGAATATATACGATGAAGCATCTACATCATCATACAGGCAACAGTTGTTTTGTATTGCTGATGTGAAATATCTAGTAAGTGAAAGGAAAGAATAAGCTTTATGAAGGTAAATGGTTTTGCTTTGTATCAGCTTTCCATCTTTATTTGCAATAATGTTCTTATTTGCATTGTATGAACTTGTCAAGATACAGAAAGCATTCTGCTGGCCTTCAGCTAATCAGAATTAAATCATCAGAGTACGTAGGAAGTTTCTTTCTAGTTTAAAGATTGTAATACTTCATCATCTCATATTCTTTCTTTGATTCACAGAACAACCTCTCATGCTATTTACTAGCTATATATGCAACTAGTTTCCTTGAGCTACAACAAAAAATTCACAATGGGCAATTCTATTTCTGAAATTTTGTACCAGATTTCATTGCCCATGTAACTGTCCTTTTCCTGGTTTTCTTTAAGCATTCATACCTACTGCAAGGCTGACTTGGTGCTTTTTCCCCATATGTTCCCGATTTTTAGCATGTTTAGATGTTTTAGCCCTCAGGTTTTTACTTTGAAATGTAGAAACTGTAATCTTTGGACTGCCTGTCTTATCTTTACAGTCCCTTCTGTCTTCTCCTGTGTCGATAGATTTTCATACTATATAAAAGGGTTTTCACTGAGATCTTCATGCACTTGATTACATCCATGAGGTCAGTAATGATCTCTGAAAAAGTACTAACAGAAAAATGTTAAAATAACAAAAATTAGAAATAATTAGGCGTACTCATGCTATCTCATGAAAATTAGAGGATAAAATAGGAGGAAAAAAGAGAGAATCTTACATGAAATTTAAAGTTTAATTAGGCATATTAAAAAATAAAACAAAAAAACCCAACTAAGTTATTTGACTCCTGAACAAAAAACCCCAAATATTACATTTAGAGTATCTTTTACTCAGGTTGTTTATTGTTACACAGAGAAATCATATGGCTCCCATCAAACTCCTTATCTGCAGGGAAGGAAAAACTGTAAACAGACTACCTTAACCTTGTTAACATGAAACTGTGCACTTTTAAGGAAGAAAAGGAGTAGCACCTCCTCCCACTTTGTTCTATGAGAAAAAAATAAATTGCCTTGTGAATGCGGATTTTCACCATTTTCAAGACTATTCACCCACACCTTTATTACAAAGCTGGGAAGGTTTTAAAGAAGATTGATAAGGACTTACTGTTTCTTTTTGGGTCCTGCAAATGATGGGGGGGTCAGCAAGGTTTTGCTATTTCCCATCCTTGCTTCTGTTACTGTAGCACAGGACAATAAATGTTTATCTCCCCCTTCTTATATACTGGATAAAGTAACTCCATCTGAAGTATTACAGTAGGATTCAGAGTAGTCTAGTCTGCCTTTGCATTTTGTTTTAGTGAACAGCCTCTTGTCTTTCCCTGGTCACTCTATTTAAACACAGTTCTGCGATGGAAGCCACCTGACCTTGCTGTCCGTCACCTTACTTATCTCAAAAGTTTTAGAAGCATTTCAGTTTTTAGCAGAACATTTCCTTGGTTGTTCTTTCTGTGGGTAGAGAGGGTTTCTTCTCTTGCTAAGAACTTAATCTCATTCAAGTTCCAATGACTTTAACAAAATCAGTTAAAACCAGCTGGATTTTATGTCAAACATTATTTTTAGGTAATTAGCCATTTGTAAATATTGTGCAAGAGTATGATAGATTCTCCATCACTTAAAATTTTTATATGCTTTCTATCACAATCAGGCTTTAAAGTCCTTGCTTTATTTTAACTGTGAATTCACACGATGCAAGAGCTACTAGGTGCATTCTTGCTACATAGGGACTCAGAATAGATATCACATACTCTTTCCCTACTTGTTTTCAAATCTGTTGGCACTCTGAGGTAGAGTCTGACATAAAACTACTCTTCACTGAGGACAATTTCATTGTGGAGATATGCACAAAATAATAAATATTTATACATTTGTATTAGGATGGTGTGAAGCTGCATCATGGGGAGAATTAATATTCTGTTGCCATTTCTTGAAAATACTTGTCATGGTCTTATTTAAGTAAAAAGTTTGTATTTAGGAGGTACGCTAAAATCTACTGTGGCACAGTCGTTAGCCATTTCATTTATTCCTAACAGTCTATCTGTATGTTCCATAACAGATACTTAGCTGTCATCTGTATTAAAAATCCAAGGGTTAATCATGTAGTGATATTAATTTTCTTTCTGTTATTCTTTGCCACTTGTTTTACCATTGGTAGAGTTGGTGTTGGTACATTATCACTGGCCCAGGGCACTAAACCTTTCAAACACCAGTTAAAGTGCATGCTCTGTTAATGGTCTTGGTCTGCTACTACTTTGGTTGTGCGTTCTTCCACCACCTCGTGTTCTGTAATGGATATTGCTTGCATTAAGAATGTGCCATAAATAGATTTTTTTTGCTGCTGGGAGTCATATCTATAGTTGCACCTATTCATGGGGGGGAAAAAAAGCAACTAGTTTAAGAGGCAATGTGAAATTGATAAACATCACTCAAAGAAATGTACTTTCATATGTGCTGTCCTGGGTTTATTTTCCATGCCAATTGCACATCAAGGTTCAAAGGAAACAAATGTGGGGTTTTTTTCCTTTCTCAGTCTGTGCCTTGCCAGACTTTTTATATTTATTCCGAGGAGATCCTATAAGTTCAACCTATTGCTAAATCATACATATAATATTATTGAGAAATGCTAGCACAACACCTTGAAGAGAAAAAAAAAATAGCATGAGGCTTATGAGCACATCACACCTGTAACTGATATACATCTATTTCTCTCTTCACTAATCTGGTTAGGCATGTGGGAAGGACACACTGAAAAGGACCATCAGATAATTCTATAAACTGATTTCTGATATCTGAAAAAGGCTTATTTCATTTATTGCCAGGAAAAGCAGTTGAGAGATTCATGAGATTAAAGCATTCAGTTGAAGACTTAGTGTGCTCAGCTCAATGCCTGACTTCATGCATTATTGCACGCATGTCATTGTCTTTAACCAAATTCTGTTGTCTGAAAGATGTTCAGGTTAGAAGCAATTGTATTCTGTATTTGTGCATAGCCTGGAACAAAGAATTTAACTGTTATTGACATGCCAGTAAGTCTTATTTCTACAATATACTGAGCCAATACTTTTCTCCCAAGATTCATGTTTAATCGAAAAACTCCAGAGAATACATATAGTTGGGAACCTCAGAATAAAGAATCCATATAATTTATGAAAGGTCTCCTGAAAAATAGTAGTGGTGTGCCATCTCTGACCTAATGGGTGTCAGAAAGGGGGGAAAATCAAATCAATTAGTAAATGTTACATTTCATCTGAGATAGTTAGGTTTTTAATTACAGTATTTAATCACGAAGATTTTAGAATAACAGTTGAGTAAATTTATAAATCTATTTTCTGATGTAAATTCTGAATACTGCATCCCCTGACTTTCCTAACTGTTATTTATTATTTTCTAATGACATTGAAAATTGCATTTTTCAAAATTACAGAATTCAATGCTGTAATTGTGGAGAAAATGTTTTCCATTGGGCAAGCAACAGAAAGGAGATTAAGAAATACAGTACCTGATTTGGGAATGCAGAGGTATAGGCAGAGAAATTAGTTTTGTATATGTGGGGTTTTTTCAAAAACAGAAAGAAAATTGAACTTTGAAGTTCACAGTAAAATGTCTAGCATTCCTGTGTGATGTTAAAATGAAATACGACTCAGATAATTGAACAGCATCAATATTAATGGTTTGAGGAAGGAATCAGCAACAAAGAATTGCCATACAATTGAACAAAATCAATGAATATGTGTGTGAACCTCTGAAAAAGCCATACATCTCCAAGGTGTTATGCCATGAAATGCTAATGATGTTGAACTAATATTTTATTTTCAGAAGCATTTCTCTCCATCTTTCATAGAAAATAACTGAAAATGACTTTTCCAAGTCATACTTACTACATTTCTCTGTCCTGAGGTGAGGACTGGTTATTATTGGCATCACTCATAAGCCCTGACCAAAAGTACTAGAGTAGTACTACAGTCGTTTGTCTGTCATTACAGTTTCATCATCACCCATTAAAAATCTGCTCCAATAGTTGTTCCTATCGCAGCATTTTCCATTCTTCACCCTACTGCGTGAAACTTCCTGAATCTATTGTTCATGCTAAAATAACTGCTACAAATACAATAGACTATAGTACAATATTTTTAATTTTTCAATAATACTATTTACATTTTACACTGATGCTAGTAGAAAGGAATGGAACATCCTGCCTGTGGCTGTGCAGCAGCAGTCCTCTTGTATTTATTCTGCTTTATGCTCTAGAAGTCTTACTTTTTTGAGCGATGTTATTGTGATACAAATGAAAAAGTCCTTACAGTACAATATATTTTTTGAGGCATTTAAGTTGCATATATTTTTAAGCCCCTGTCTACATCATCTTTCCATTATGTAATTTCTTATGGGAAAAATTGCTTCACTCTGGGAAATTACTGTCAAACTTCTCCAGAACATATTTTTCAGGAGACAGCAGGGTATGCCTGCATAAAAGAAATCATCCTGTTCTCAGTGACCGCCCAGGATCCCTTATGATCACAGTAATTGACAGACTGGTTGGAATAGCTTTCTTAATGAACTATTGATGGAAGAAGTATGTCAAGCAATTCATTATGAACTAATGAGGGAAGAATAAAAATGCAGTAAAAATATAAACTGAAACATAAATTATTGCAAATAAAATAGCAGGATAAAAATATAGTAACATTTTCTGGTAATTCAGCAACTGTTAGCTGGGTAACCGCTGCCCCTGGGTAAACTGACATTTTCATATGCACTAATTAGCAAAGAGGTCAAATAAAATTTCAAATAAAATACTTCATTTGTGATGTTTTGCCTCTGTGGAGGAACTAACCTCAAACAAGCTCTGGAATAACTGGCAAAGTAAAACACTAGGTGTACCTGTTTAACACCAAGGACTGGTTATTATCTACATCTAATTAAATGCAACTGAAACAGAGAAAAATACGTTTGTAGATTTTTTAAATTATTGTTTTTTTTAATGAAGGCTGAAAAGTAGCTTTATGCTGAAGTATGAGATGATGTTGCCATGTGTACATACACACACTTGCTTTTGGATATAATCAAACACTGGAGCGTGTAACAGCAATGCCAAGGCTGCCCTGGTGAACTAACAAACAGTCCAACATTTCTTCCACTGGCTAGGTGTGCCTGCAACACTGTCTGCTTTGGCTGGCGACCGAAGAGAGCAGTAAGCTCTTTTGCTAATTAGTGCATATAGAAATACCCAATTACACAGGAGCAGTAGTGACTTGAATAGAGACAGCTGAAGTCCAGAAGAAATTATAAACTGTATTTGCAAGCCAGCCACAACCTCAATTCTTGTTTTAATCACAGAATTCCCCAGTTAACATTTCCAGCTGCTGCAACCATAATTTTATGTCCATGAAAAATGGAAGAATAAATGACTATTTAGCAATAGCACCAGCCATGCTCTTAGTCTACAACAGAAGTGCTTATAGGATTAAAGGATGCTCTTCTCTAAAACAGCAAAATTATTCTGTGATTTGTCTTAATGAAAAGCCAAAAGATTGTCTGAATTCCAATGAAGTCTCAGTTCCCTGGTTTCTTTCGCCCACTTTGCTTCTTGATTAGTTCCTGTGCTCCCCTTGTACTGCAGGAACAGCACAGAAGTAATGACAGAAGGATTTTTGTTCCTTGCTCCTCTTACTTACTTTGTCCTGGCCAGGAATGCAGCAAGAAGGATTTTAAATGTCTGTCTCTGAATATCCTTATCACAGGATTGTAGTCACAAATCGCTGTGGTATTGTATTGCAAGCACGTGTGTAAGCAGTCCCGCTCAGCTGAAATAAATGGGTGCAAGAGTGTCTGGGTGAGAACACTTATCATCCACTCTATCATTCAGGCAGACTGTGGTATCTAACTAAATGTGGTACCGCACACAAGCAAGAGAAAAAAAATGCCCAGCACCTTCCAAATATGACAGTAAACCTGAATAGAAAACATTTCAGTGTTTCTGTCACAAACTTGGCCATGATGATACATGCTTATGTACATAAGTGGTACTAAATCACTTGAACAGAGCTAAATTCTAAGGTTGCTGTTAAGATTACCAAAGCTGCTACTCAATAAGCCACAAATTTCTATGGAATTAGTTTTGGAAAATACAGTTCATATCTACTCAAAATACTTTTAAAAAGTATGTATATTTGAAATGTTCACTTAAAGAAAGATTTGGTTTAGTTTCCAGTGAAATAAATTCATATAGCCATAACAGCATCCGTTACATTTCCTTGAAAATCAACCTATATATGAAGTTGGTATTTACAAATTAAGTGCTTTTTGTTCAGTATTTTTTACTACTTAATTTTCCCCATTCACTTTGTAGAGATGGATTTGCTTGTCAGTGCATAATGTTGCATTTTAATGTATTCATACATCATGCATTATTACAGTGTGCTGTTTCAAAATATAAAGGTTTCATGAGGATGAACTTGGCAGGATGGTTTTCTACATAACAGCTAAAATAAAGCAAATTTTCACTCTAA
Source organism: Sula dactylatra (assembly GCA_013389905.1). Taxonomy (NCBI): domain Eukaryota; kingdom Metazoa; phylum Chordata; class Aves; order Suliformes; family Sulidae; genus Sula; species Sula dactylatra. The sequence continues at coordinate 20,805 of WEKW01027075.1, forward strand.
AAATTAAAGTCAGAAAGGGAGGTCTTTGTCAATAAGACCTAGTAAAAGGTTTTATGTCATAAGATGTGTGGTTTTATGTAAAGAGGTGGAGAAAACAAATTTTAGAAATGCACAATTTTTTAATGCTTATATTGACATTTTTCATTTTATTCTCCATGAAGAATTGACCTTAGGCAAAATTAGTAATAATACTGAACTGTCATTTGATACTTTTGAAATACCCTAAAACAAACCCAATGACTTTTTCCCTTGAAATAAAGGCAAGTCTTAGCCTGTTATGCAGGGCTTCATGAAAATTAAACCAAATTCAGTTTCTTCCCTTGTGAAGTTAAGTGGTGCTTTCTTCATAGGTGGTTGTAGGTGTATTGAGCAGTTATGTAAGGTTATTGAGCAGTGTGAAGGTGAATGAAACATGATAAATGCAATTAATTTCTGGATTATTGGTGCCATGTGCTTATGGCACATGTGCTTATTACCTGTTATTGTTTCAAAGTGTATGTATAGCATAACATATGTGTATGTAATTTTTCTGTAGGCAAAATAAAATATCAGAGACCTGTTGTGAGCTATAGTACACATTGTGCTGACAATGTAGCCATTTTTCATTGCTTTCTTTGGAGTGTTATATCTCTTTCTGAAATCATGGAAAAAGTTTTCTCAGTGTTAAGAGTTGAAGTATAATTGTACTTTAAAATTTCTGAGGTATTGGAAAAATTCTTCAGGCCCCATCTATTTTACTTCTGTTCAAATGTATTATGAGCAGGAATGAATCCTTAAATGCTGTGCTGTGGCACGTGCACTGGAATAGAAGGCCTTATTCTCCTTCAGCTCTAAGTCTCTGAAGTCTATGGAGAAATGTCCGCTGGAGCCAAGATTTCCTCAGAGAATTTTAATGAAAACTGCTCCGAACACTTTAAAAATCATTCTTTTCTACATTGACCTACACTTGTTTGCAAATGAAACATGAACAAATCAGTCAGCTTTAGAGGGATGGGCTTTTAATTACACCTTCAAGACTGCTTTTTGGTTTGGTATTCTTTCTTGATTTTTTTTAAATGAAGTTACTACTTCCGAGTAGATCTTTGACAGTTGAGTTGTTGGTATTTACTGTTTCCCAATATTAGACTCACAGGGCTTCAGTCACTTCAAAATACAGAATTGCAATATGGATGGTAAACAGATGATTTCCCATGTTTGTTTGTTTGTTGATGACTGTGCTAACATTTATAGGTGAAAATTTTGTGACAATGGTACTTACATTGATACACTCATCTCGCTTTTTTTAGCAAGTCAATAAAAGAAAAGGGAAAACAGTTCAGAAACTCCTAATGTACATTCAAATGTTACAGCTGGTGTAAGACACAGTGAAATAGTGAACTTTGGATTAATTTCTTTTGTGGGCCTGTAGTAGCTCCGAAGTACACTGAAAGCAGGATCTGATTTTGCACAGAGGCGGTATTTGGCTAACTACAGTGTTACCAACCCTTGTAATTTGTTTAATGATGCTTTCAACTTGCCTGATGTTGCAATTCTTGCATTGGCTGGTAGTTAGACCTCTGGCAGGTGGGAACGCAGGAATGCTGCTCACACTGCCACCAGGCTAAAGCCCCAGTAGTTTTGCTGCCAGCATCATTGCAGTGAGTAACAAACTGTCGGTTTCTAAGTGTCAGATCCTAACATACAGAATATTAACTAACTGTTGGAGGTGAGGGATTGTATACTTGCTGTATAAAAAATGGAAGTTGGCTACTGGAGATTTGCGTCTGGCTGTTAACTAGTTATTGCCTTGGAGTCAAGCTCACTTACTGAAGCATGAGTTTGTCAGGCCTCTGAAAGTGTGTTTTCACTTGTAGACGTTACAGGATGAAAAGATGCCTTAAACTGTGACGAGAAACAGAAAATTGTTATTTAAAACAAATCTAATCTAGGCAGTGCAATGCACAGGACTGTAAGGTGGGGAAGTTCAGTGTCTTGCAAATGAAGATTCGGTGAAGGTCAATTTTTTGGGAAGCACATAAAAACTTCACCTGACAATCTTATTCCCCTGGGATGTTGCTTTTGCCAGCACTTTGGTCCTCTTAAGTGTCCTGTATTTGTTGTGTTTGCTGAAAATCAGCAGTATGAAAAAAAGAAAATAAAAGACTTGATTACAGTTTCTTTCAATTAAAAATATTATAGATTATTTGTGACAATCAGTGTATGGGGAATATGTTTTAGGAGGAACAAGTTGATAATAGCAGGGTCATTGACTTAACGTGTCTTTCCTAGAATTATCTGAAATATGTTGCAAATCATATTACAATTTTACACACATATATAAATAAATAACTGATGTAAGCTCTTCAGATTTTAGTCAATCGTTGATAAACTACCACCTAATAGAACTCATAATAAAGATCTAAAGATTTAAATAAGGTAGTGCTATGAATATATGCAATTAAAAGCTAAGTGACTTTTATAGAAATTGAATGTAATTTAAATTTTTATGCTTCCTATGATGTTGGAGAGATGATTAAAAAAATGTAAGCATTGGTTTCACACTGAAAGTTACCATAGATAATAAAGCAAGATTACGTGAAAAGATTATGTTAATTTTCAGTAGTTGCCAATGAAGTTATTTTGGAAGCTAGAAATTATTGTAACTATAGTTTTGATATCCGCAGATGGAAAAGTTGATGTACGATAGGAAAGGGAAAATACCCGACAATCAGTTAAATTGGATGGAAGACTGTGTTGTTCTCATGCGGTAGTGAAAATCAGCTCTAATGCATACACAGAGGAGGCCACAGAAGACGCATTGTTTCCAAAAGTACATGTTAATGTAGATTAACCTTTGTGCTGCTATAAGCTGAGCATAGAAAAAGTTTTATTTTTTTTCTACATGCTTTACACTAATTACTCAGTCCTCTGATTCTTGGAGGCGAGAATGTATATTTTTTGAGGTGAAATGTAACAGTGTGAGACAAGTTGGCTATGTCAGCTAGGTTGAACTTGTTGAATGCAGTGGAAGATTTAGGAATTGCATACAGAATCATTTTTGCTAATCACAGGGGGAGGTAAGTCTTCTGGAGAGAGGGTTGATTTGAGGATGGCACACACGTACTTCACAACTCCAAAACTATCACTTTCCCTTTATGGAGAGGGGACCAAGCCAGCTTTATGATGTCCTGTGTGCATGTTTTGACATAGGGGCTTTCGGACAAAAAAAGAGGAAAGAATCAGTTCCTTCCAATCCAGTCCAAGTATGGACAATGCTCTTACACCAAAAGAGGGGTTGTTCTGAGAAAATGGGGGAAGAATGCACAATTACCCAACCTGAAAGCCTTCCTGGAACATGGTGTGGGATGGGTGAGTGTTGAGGGCAGTCTGAGAGCAAGGACAATTTAATGGCACTTAGTAGGCACGTTCAGGATTTTCTCTAGTGCTCTGAAACCAGCTGAGCAGATGGGACCAGACTTTTCAGCTTACTGCAAGTGACAGCATCATTCAAAGGGACTACAGATATTTTTGAACCCTCATTACAGTTTTACATTAAGAGAAGATGTACGTAGGAAGACTTATTAAATACAAACACACGAACAGTAAGTCGAACAGAAAAGCGAAATAAAACAGAGCTCTAAATCACTCCATGCTTAAATCAGACTACGGAAAACCATGTGCTATTGTACAATGTTGAGTCCTCACTATAAAACATAAGTCTCGAAAACTGATAGTTTTCTTATTGAAGAACTTCATTTGGACTTCGACTTCGTGACGGTGTTTTTGTGACGGTGTCACTTTGACTTTGTGACAGTGTCAGACACTTTGACAATTTGACTTTGACACTGACACTGCTACTAGTTTACTACTTTGAAAAATTATTCCTTACCTAAATGTCTGGTATTTTTAACTTGAGTTTCAAGACAGCTTTTCATTGCTCATGTCACAGATTACCGCCAAATGTTTCTATCAGTAACCCAATTTCAAATCAGAGCATCTCACACCTGAAAGAAAAGACAGTAACTTACCTTTGTTTTAAAAATGTCTCTTTGTAACTCTTGTCTATTTATTCAAAAGTAGATTATTGCCTATGAACTTCACTATCTGTATAATGGTGCCTAGATATATACGGAAGCTTGTTTGCCTAGACAATAATTACTCTTCTTCTGAAAACATGTAACTACAAAAGGGTAAAATTAGATCGTTTGCTGTGCAGTGAGGATGTAAAAATGTAACTAAAACTAAACTCTGATTCGGCTTGTGAGGACAGGAGGAGTACGAGAGAGGGTTAATCAATCCAAAACCATTCTCCTTGTATCTACAAATTTACAGAAAAGGCATACTTCCTTTTACATGAAAATAAGGTTTTCAAAGCAAAATGTGGACAGACTTATCCATAACAGCAGCAATTTTTCTCCAAAATATTTGACTGTCAGAGGATTGTACGAACAGTAAAAAGCTGTTTTTCAATATGTAGATATTTCTAAAATAGGCACAGGAGATGCTTCCTCTTGCTAGAATTTTATTAATGATCTGTGTTCTGATGGCATTTGTATTGCAGATAACCTCTTGCTGTCCCAGGGAAATTGCATGTAAGTGGTGTTACCTTTCAGAATTGGGAGCATGTTTATACAAGCAGCATATCTGGGTACAAAACTTATTCTACTACATTTTCATCTGCAAGCTATTGCTGCTTTCAGTTCTGTGCAGAGACACATTAGGCTAGGCATGTAAAGTAATGCAGTGTGACTGATACAAGCTGATGTTACACTTCACAGCACAATGCTTTATAATGTGCTATGTCAATGAGAGCATTAAAAAAAAATGTAATTCTCTAGAAACAACTAATAAAAGAATCCAAGAATAACCTTCCCTCTCCCTTCCTCCCTTCTCCCTTAAAAAACCAAAAAATTCTGAGAGGAAAAATCAATTTGTATTTGACGCACAAAAATAACTTTTGAAGGATCCGTAACGGTAGGTTGTTGTATAACATACTTCTATCTGAATTAAGAAGGGGAAATAATTTTTATTTTAAAAGTCTGTTTTTCTCTTTACAGAGTGGAAATTATTTCACAGTTGTGAATTTTACTGGCTTTCAAAGCCATATATTTTTAGAGAAGTAAAAGTAGAGTATTTTAATGTACTTCAAGTCTACACGTTATAAGCATTTTCAGCTTGTAAGGCAATATGCTTCCTCAGTGCCAAACAGAAATACTGGTTTTACTGAATCTTCTTAGGTTTCAATTCATTGTATATTCCTTTTATTTCCTTTTATTTTGGGTTTATTTTTTTGAACGTCTATGTCTGTTTTTGAAGGTATACTTTTTATTTGGTTTTAAACCTCTATTTTTCTTGAAGATCACATCACCATACTAGTGTGGTGGTTTTCCCCTGTTATTGTAATCTCCTTGCAAATTTTCTTCTAAGAACTCTCCTACAATTTGGAAATCTTTCCATCTTCCTCTCAAACTCAGTCTTCATACATCACACCATTTAACCAGACTTCTGATATTGGTACTAGCTGAGCGTTTAGGCACCATTTGCTGCCGGTAATTTTCGCCCCCGACAGTTGTTCCAAGTTTTGCAACCTGCGGTCAGGGAGAGAGGGAGCATGTCCTGTAGCTATGGAGTACACACAGAACTCAATGGATATTTTGGGCTTGTCTGTGCTGGTGTACTCCACATTTTTACTGTGCATCTTTTCAGTGCCTGTAGTCTGCAAATGAGTTAAACTGGTTAGATGGTATCCAGGCTTGGAAATCTCTAGGTTTAATGATGTGTAAATAGCAAGTTCTCTTTTAAAGGTACCTTTTATCTCAACATATCGCACGGCAGCCCCTCGCAGACGGCTTGGCTCCGGGAAGAAGCCTACGAAGCCCGAGCAGGACCCGACGGAGGTCGGCGGGAAAGCTGCAGTCGGCTGCGGCTCCAGCCTGCCGCGCTACGGCCTGCTCGGGGAAACGCAACACCCCCCGGAGCCAGGCGGGGGCCTGCGCTGCCGCCTTGGTGAACGAACGGCCAATTGACATCATCGGCTCTTGCGTGAAGGGGCCGAGGGTTAGAAGGGGCGGGGGGACCCCCACCATCGGCTCTTGCGTGAAGGGGCCGAGGGTTAGAGGGGGCGGGGGGACTCCCGGCCCTCCTTACTCCGGCACAGCGCTCCGCGCCCGGCAAACCCCAAGGCACTTCGGTCACGCAGGTGGGGTTTCTCCAAACCTGGATAGGCAACTTTATGTTCTCTCAGGACAGACCGTAACTGTAAGAGTCAAAAGCAACAGAGTCATCGAAATTAGCGGGCAATGAGAATTGCTGTTAGGTTTAGACTGTCGGATGTTAGAATCGAGATCTTACTAGCAAATATGCTTGTGAGGAGGGAAAAAAAAATCCAAAACCGAGAGCAAATTTCTTAAACTGACCAAAGATATTTTGGCCTGAAGGACAGAAAACTTTCTTGATAAATTGATTTTATACCGTCTTTCACAAATGAAGCAAAAGGAAGTTCAGAAATCTGTGAAACTTTAGCATTTAGAATATTGAAGATAGATGAACAAAAAATGAGGAAAACTTTGTCTTTGTTTAGTACAGGAGTTTTCTTTTGCAGACCAATCTTTTTGATTCCAGAACAAAATATGCTTTACTCTTCCCTACCAGAGCCAGATTGTTATCTTGTTAAAATCATTATTTTATTCCCCAAAAGATTTCCTGTCTGCAGAACAATTTGGCACTGACATTAGGGTCTAACTAGGCTGCCTCTTTATCAGTGCATCCCAACTGTCCAAGGATTATTCACACAGCCCAGGCCATCTTGCTCCAGGACAAATTGCTCTTCACCTCAGCCGCCATAGAATACTTCTCATCCCCTTAAAGTTGCAGGTGTGACCTTCGTATGAGATAAACAGCTGAGGAATGGGGAACACCACCTCAATTTATGGGGCATCAAGAGCTCCAGCCTCATTGTACTCTTATTTAAGTAGCGTAAGAGAGGAAAATAAGTTGCTAATCTGTATAATTAGCAATTCTGGATAATAAGGTCTTCTACTGAATTGCCTGTACTGGGTATGTGCCTGGTTACAACAGCTTAAGTTTCACAAAGGATCATTAAATTGCTGAGAGAGATGTCAGAACACAGAAGGCCTTCTAAGACCAACGTGCTATTCACAGAGTTCCTTCTGAGTTTTAAAAGTGAACAGCAATGCCTGCAGCAAAGCCCTCAACCTCCTTTCCCATCCCAAGAAGGAGGAAAGAGGACACCTAAAGATAACTTTTTCCTCTGCCAGGTTAGACAGATCGTAAACCCCGCCTCGGCTTTCGAGAGGCAACATGTTTACGGTGCACTTCCCCATCCCGTTGGTGGGATAACCCCTTACACTCCCCTCAGACCTGCAGGGTATATATCTGCTTTTAAGGACAGAGGGTTCGCTTTCTTTCTGCTGCCTCCAGGAGCTATTCTCATCCTTGGTGCTTGGCAAAAGGAATGAATAAAGGCTCTTTCATGTTTTCAAGATCCAAACACTTTTAAGATACAAATGACAATAAGATAACAATTTTAAGACACGATTAAAGATATAAGCAATTTTATAAATGAAAGGTCATAAATACAAGTAAGTTGAGCATGGAAAGCCAGATCAGTATTCTCAGAAGGGAGCTGTGTCCTGTGCCAGGGAGCTGGGACATACAATGTTCTCTTTCATGACGTGATCAAGCACCACCTTAAAATCTTTAAGGTTCTTTTTTCCACTATTCACAGGGCTTTTCCAGAGTGTCACTTCTGCTTTGGATACTGAAGTTATGCATGACCAATTTATGTATAATTACTTATTCTTGCAAAATTGTACAGATCTTCTCTTCCCTACTGTTAATCCCTGATTTATTTTTCAGCTTATGTTGTTCCAGGCTGAACAAGTTAAATTTTTTCAGTCTTTTGTTGTAAAAACAGGCTCTTCATTTCTCAAGTCACTTTAATAGCATTTCCAGCACCAGTCCCAAATTTACATTCCTGGTTCTTGAACACAAATACAACTAAGGTCTGACTGAGGAACAGATGAGATTTAGTAAATAGCTGTATGTTTCTACATATCAACAGCATGAAGATAATTTACCTAATATATCTTGGTATGTATCCTATTTCATGCCACACCATATTGGTCATAATCACTGTGGGTTTGGGTGATATAAAATGAACTTTAGTCTCCTACACTGTTTCTAACAACGAGGAAGCTCCCAAAAAAAGCAGAAGTTTCCTATAGGAGTGATACTGTACTTTTCATGGCAGCGGTTCATGCATTTCCAGAAATCCTGGTAGTAAAATCATTCAGGCATTTTCTGTAACATATTCCTGCCTTCACTGCCCAGACGTTTTCCAACACACTGATCTTACTGATCAGATGCCATCATTAGTATAATTTATTGTTATTGTGGAAGTGATCCAGTTTTAGCTACTCCAAGTAGTTATGGATTAAATTATGACATTTACCCTCTATTTTAAAGTTATTTTCTGACAATTTGAGAAAAGAAACTGACAGTAAGGATAAGTCTGTCATTTATGAACTGAAAAGTTTACTTCGTTTCCTCAGAACAGAACTGGCTTTTTCTTTCCAATACTGAATCAACCCTTTTAACTATTGAGAGGAAAGAAAACATAGTCTTCCTTAACGTATAAGTTTCTTTTAGTATGTTTACATTGCTTGTTCTTTTGGTTTTGTTTTTATCCAGAATAATAGTCTGTGGTGTCACACAACATTGCTTGAGACAAAAAGTTGCAAGGCAGTTACCAGAGATAACAAAAATGTCTTACCAAGAAAACAAAATCAGATAGATAAGCTCAATTGTTTAAAAACATTAATAGGGATTTTTCAATATCGTTAAAACTTCCATCTCTTGAAGTCTCTGATAATAACTAGGGGATTTTTTTGTCAGATAAAGAAACTGCAGTAATTCTAGCAGATATGAACTTCTTGAGAGGGCTGAAATACAAGTCATATATTGAGAAAATTTCTACAAGTGAGTCCTAAATTAATTACATCAGTGTTGATGTAACTCCATCATGCAGTGTCTTTCTGGGCTATTTACATGTATACGCTGCATCCCCTGTTGGGAGACACTACCCAGAGATTATTTGGACTGCTTAGATAGGGTATCGTAAACAAATTTCCATGTGTCTAAAATTTAACATTAGTTTCTTGCTAACCTTTAACACCAGGTCCTCTTTAGCAGTTAACTTTAGCACCAGGTCCTCTGTTACTCCCGTTCCCAGCACTCAGCAGGAATTCCTACTCCTTTCACTTCTTTGCAATGAAAAGAAATTCTGTCTTCTTGCCTTCACTTGCTTTACTTGGAGAGAGGAGGCAATCAACCTGAGCTGCTGAGCCACAGGCAGTGGAGAGTCCTGCTGCCCCCTGCAAGGCTCTGCTGACTTCACCCTCCAGGGAGCCGCTCCGGCCGCTGAGGTTGTCCAGTGGGAGAGAACTGACCTCTGCTTTTCTCTGCACGCTGGCTTCTGCGCTTTACTGCTAAACTTCCCCTGAATATATCCTTCTCTATTTCCATCCTGAAAATGGAAATAGCCAACACTGGGCTTGTACTTTGAAGCCTAGAATAGTCTGCTACAGTATCAGCAATAAACAATTCAGGTTAAGTTTGGTTAGGGAAAAAATAAAGATCAGTTTCAGATCTTCTCCTTGGCAGTCTTGGTCTTTCCATCTTCCTGCAGCAGTAAAAGCTGATATAAAAATAATATTGGGGTTTTTTTGTTTGTTTGTTTAGACTTAAAATACCCATAAGCCACAACATTTTGCCAATCACATTAGCTTGGTGCTTTTTAGCCAAAAAAGAGGATGACAAAACTGTGTGAAAACCTCACGCCTTAGGTGTACTCTTACATTTCAATAATAATAGCAATAATTTACCGTTATCGTACTGCTGTTGATATTTAGAAGGACTGCACAGAGGTTATGTTGGCAGGGTCTGCTTTTACCTTTTTTGTCTACATTGTAAATATCATTATATGTGTTAATCAATCTTTTCACCAGTGAATTGAAACAGGCAGTTTCAGAGCACAGTTTATCGGTTTAGGTACAGGCTTTAGATTTGATGAATCACTTGCTGTTTCTCTCCAGGAATGAGTCTGGTAAGAGTCCCAGACACAGGTTCAACATCTAAGTCTGACATTAGAGAGATTCAAAGCAGTGAGCAGTGTGAACACACAGACATAGCAAATGGATGTCGTCAGTGCACGGCCTTTGTTCACTATGGAAGGGACCTCAGCTAAGTTCATAAATAGTTGTTGCAGTCTGAATTAAAGTGGAATTAATCTAGGTCCACTGAAAAAAATCTTCAGTTCTTTATCTGCAATTTCAAAAGACAAAAGAGGAAAAATAAGAAGAAATAAGTAAAGTGGTGTCCCTTTTCTTTGACTGCATGCATTAATGGGTTTAAAATATTACCTATGTATTACTGTAATGTTTATGCTTCAGAAAAGGCAAGGGAAAATTAAACATAGTTTAATTTTTTTATGTGGGCCAGCCACTATGCCGGCGTCTTGTGCTCTGTCTGAAAGCAGCTGGAGGGCTGCTGGGAGCGGACACAATCCCAATTACAAGTGCCAGCTCTGATAGTTACATGCTGTAGTACAGAACAGTTCTTAGTCAGGCAAGTGCTTTTGCACAGAACATTTCATAGGAATTGTAGTTATTACTGGAAGGTAACATTAAAACCAACATGAAAACTGACTAAAGTTTACAGCATTTGGCATTACAAATCTTTTACAGTTAACATATAGTCCTCTTGGGGTGAGGGTGATGGTGGTAGGAGAAAGTGTTGTAACATGAGATCTGACATCACCTGATTTATTCATGTGTTTGAACAGCAGGTTATGTTATCCACTTGAATCCATCCTTTAAAAAGGAAATTAGTAAAACTCAGTTTTAGCAATAGCCATACAAAAGAGGGAGCCAGCTTGGAACGGACTAGAGAAACAGCTCGCTGGTATTTGAGTTCCTAGTGCAAAATTGCTTATTTGCTTTTGCATATGGATGGACATAATAAAAGATGGTGATGAGAAAATAACTGAAGATCTCCTTTTGCTTCTCCCTGAAAGCAGGAGAGAAGGGAAGATTTCTGTTGAGGAGATGTGGACTACGTAGAAGGAAGTTCAAGACATCATTACAGTCGTCTCTCACCTGGAATGGACATGCCTCACCAGGAAGCTACTTCATCATCATAGCTTATTTTTATATTAAAAAGAACAAATATTTAAGATTATTAAAACTTCCAGTGGTTTATATTTTTTTCTGGGGAGACTACAGAGCAATTGTAGAAAACTGAGTGTACTCTACCTTGAAAACTGACAACATTTTCCTATTCTTAGGTCACTGAAGTAGAAAGCATCTATATTTCCACGTATTGAAGAATGACATGACAGTGGGACCTAGTGCTCTTCATTTTGAAGTGATAAGGCATTCAGCATTTACCCCCAGTGCCAGGTAATATTAAGTGCTCAAGCACCATACCTAGATCTCATAGAAAGCATTAATATACATATTAATGTATGTTTTTCATCAAAATAATTTGAATTGCTTTTAACTAATGTTTACCTAAAATAATTTCTATATATATGTTTCCAGTAAACTAATATACATGGGCTGGAATATCTAATCAGTCTAATCCGTTCTTTCCAGACAATATTTCTCTGGTAGGGAAACTTATAATTTATCCGTATACTTCTATTGCAGATCTTTTTCTTTTGAGAGTTATTTGAAAGCCAGATTAATGGCTATTGAAGATTTTTGTTTGTTCATAGTAAAAATGCTTTTTTTTTTTTTGAGGGAGAGGAGAAACTTATTATTGTGTCTTTTATTTTGGAAAATAGGACTGCATGCAGAATTTATTCACAGCAATAATAATAGTTTTAATTGGAATAATATCTTTGCCAGCTAGAATATTAAACAATACGTCATAGACATTTTAAAGAGACATCTGTTTCTACCCTTACAGCTAGTCTGTATTTTTGTTCTCACTTTTTTTTTTTTTTCTGGTGCCTAACATTTAATTTCAAAACTTTCAGTTGTTTTCTAGGGTATGACCCTGTACTGGCAGTAGGACGCACTGAAAGGAAATGATATTTATGTATTTCTGCAAGATCAAGAGCCTGTGCTGCTTAGGGAAATTACTCCTAGTTAAAAAGAATATGACACTGAACATTTTTGAAAAAAGTGTTTGAAAAGGGATAGAGATAGAAACTGTTGGAAAAGAGGACTGGAGACTAATAATATTAATTTTCTGGCTCTAATCTAGCCTGGAATAATTTGCTTAAATTAACAACTGATCAGGTTCTATTTTTAATGGAAAACTAAGGTTAAGATTTTTTGCTGGGGAACTTCAGGAAAGTATTTTTTTAAGGACATGATGGATGTCAGTGGTGAAGTGAAAGGATAAAAGAAAAGGCTCTTTATATAACTGTGACTATGCATGACATGGAAAACTAAATAGTAATGTCCGCAGAGAGAGACCTGAGAACTCACCACTGCTATCACCCCCTCCCCAGCATCTTCCCGTCTTAGAGCTCTTCTCTCATCTTTGCTGAAAGCAGCAACAGGTGAGTTCAGAGAGGTCTTTTGGCTGGCAAGGGTATTGTAACACATGAAGGAAGGCTGGTGAAAACTGAATTTCAGTGTAACCAAGGCTCAGGAAGTTGCCTTAGGCTATGCAAAAACAACAGCAGCAGCGGGCCAGGAAGCCTCAAGTGTGTTGTTACCAGAAGGTCAAGAAGCTATCTTGATCTTGAAAGAAAAGAGATGAAAAATATCTGTGATGGTAGGAACAGGAAAATGTGTTCTAAGGTATTGAATGTGGAGAGTGTTGCCAGTCTGTTTTCAAATTAATCATAAAAATATGCTGATAGAACTTTGTATTTGTAATCTATATATTTTATCATTAGAATTTGTACCTATCAAGCCTCATGGTGAGCTAGAATTTGGTGCTTGCTAAGCCAGGAGCTTCTACTTGAGCTTGCAGCAGATGCAGCGAGGCTTCAGAAAGGACTCTTGTACTCCGCAAGAGAGAGGAGAGAGCTCATGATAGGGGAGAAGGGAGACAGATGTCTCCTGCACTCTGCAGACACCCTTCCCTCCTGCTTTGCCAGTTCCAGAATTAGCTCTGTCAGGGATGCAAGGACAGAGTGAAATCTGTCCTGAGCCTCTCCATGCAGTGATGGCAGGAGCAGCCCTGCCTTCTTACTGTAGCCCATAGCTACTCCAGACCTCCTGTTAGTCTTTCAGCATCTTTTATATATGTTTGGGGAAAAAGGAAGCACAAAATGCAGCTTACTCACCTGGCTTCCAGAATTTCTTATTTCAATTCTGAATGTGCCATAACTGCAACGATCAAAGACTCTTGCAGAAGGATCGATTATATGACTACTCTGTACTTTACCCTCTTCATCTTGAAGTTACTGAAATACATCTTGGTAACAATGCTAGCTTTGCTTAGAGCAGATAAGATGTTGGATTTGGCCATTGTGGTATAGTCATTTGCTTGTGCACATATGTTTTAACATGTTAGCTAGCTTTCCTTTACTTAGTTACCTAGTTTGTCTGTTTCTAATAGTCTGTTCTGATAATCTGAAAATCTTCCAGACTTTGAACTTAGATTGAAAGCATACTGCTACTTTCTAGTCAAAATTGCTATGAACTTTGTGGTTAACCTGTGTCATTAAAAAAAAATATATAGTGGATCCTTTTATGCAGTCCTATATCACCAAAGTATTTAAAAACACATAGCTCTAACTGCAAGTCAGCCTCAGAGTTTGCAGGAAGCCAAGTCTGAAGGCATGAGAGAAAATGAGATTCAACTATACATAAAAATTCTTTTAAAGTTACTGAATTTTTAAAGTTTCTCCTCAAACTTAGTTCTGGGGTTTTTTTTCTTTTTTAGCTGAAACTAAGTACATTTTCTGAGTTTGAAACCTGCATTCAAAAATAAGAGTAATGGGAGTAGATATCTTAGTACATTTGTAAGTGAATAAAAGTCCTCCTTGATGGGATTTATACATACCTGCTATCCTTCCATATATCTTTTATGGGGCTGCAGATTATAACTGTACAGGAAAAGTTCCCAGCCCCTACATCACTCACCTGGGAATGAAAAATGCCTCAGTAAGAGCTCCTAATTATGTAGTGGGTGGAACAGGAACTATTTTATTCTATGTTACCGTTTAGTGGAAGAGTAGAAGGCAAGAATGGGTCATTTTGAAAACATAAAAGATTATGGTAAAGACAGTATACTGTGCTGGTGAAATAATGTCCGAGGAGTGCTCTAAAATAAAGCTATCATGGCATGGATACTGCTATCAAATGTAACACAAAATAAGAGTAAGGAAGTGGATATATTTTATGCCTGACAACTCCAGCAGCCCGTTGCACAATAACTGTGTTGAATTAATATCTGTAGTTTTTACTGTGCTATGGCTCTACTATGTAGAACCAACAAAAAGATACGTAATGGGACAACCTCTGAATCTCTTGATGAAGCAGCTTAAGTACTAGAGTTGTATGTACTCAGAAGAATCCATTGTCTCAGAACTATTACAAGCCAACACAAAGTCTCTCATATTTTATTTAAAAAAACAGACAAACCCTGAATTTGTAGAGCACCTGACAGTTGAGAGTCCAGTATAGTTTACAAGAATTACTTTCCCCTTATTACTCTAAGTATTCCCCAATTACTCTGAGGAAAACACTCTACAGTTAAAAAAAGCTGATGCTTCAAATAATACCCACAACCTCTCATCAGTGTGCTGCTCTGTTATCTCCAGAAATAGCAATGAAGTCCTTTCCATTCTGCGTCGTTAGTGCATACCACAGTTGTTGGTTAGGAAGCAAACAAAATGAACTTAAAAAAATGGCATTGGTAGTCTTGTCACAATGAAACTATAAAAGCTCATTTTAACAGAAGCTGAGAAATAAATTATTATTAAAATAATATTAATATCGTGTCAATCATGTCAATTCCATAATTGAGTCTTACTTAACAGATGCTTTACTGAAACTTTCATAGTGATGCTGAGGTTGCTTGAAGCTTTTCCTACAGCATATGTTGGTGTAGGTTTTTTTAGGTCAGGGATTACTGTACACACAGATAAGTTCAGAAAAAAAGAGTATTCCTACTCCTTTTTACTTTATTTTGCTGATGTTAAATCAAAAGGCAAAATGAAAAAGGTGCCCCTATCTTCTAAAAATCAGTCTCACTGTCTCACTGCTTCCATCACACTGAGTTACACAAAGCTTCTAGAATCATTCAGCAGAAGATCTTTCCTTAACCAGTTATTAACCAAACCCAGATTTATGCATCCAGGATCTAGTCTGATAACATTTGCTTAAAAGGTGTTGTCACAGCAGAAGAGCACAGGGCTAATTCATACAGCAACCGTCTAATAAAAACAAACAAACAGAAGAAGCCCCTCACCATTTGTAGGAAATGTTTTTAATAAGCAGGAAATATTCTCCCATAAGCAATACCCACATTAAAATATTTCACTACCTAGATGTTACGCTATATCTACAGATTTTCATTTGAAGGTTTTAACCTTGCAACAGTTTATAAATCTATCCCCTGGTGTACTGGTAAGCAAGAAATAGCAAATCACAAAAAATTTCATAGTATCTGAATGACTTACTAGTGTACACACTATTTTATTCCCTGTACAGACCATAGATTGTTGGGCTGATATGACTGTTTCATTTTGTGTTGCTTTTAAATCCAAAGAATTTAGAGAAATATTTCAACACATTGTACACATCAGAACATGCTGAGTCCATATAACTCAATCAAACAAAGTCTTTTATGATTCAGTTTAAAATGATTCTGTGTCACATTATTCAACATGGGACAGTGTCAGCTGTGTTTTAAAAATAGGTTCATCATTTTAAACTGTAAACTTTAAAAGCTGGAAAGTAACTAAAATTATCTGAGGGAAAGAAAAGATAGTGTTGTTTTTAATTGCCAATTTAAGCTTTTTATGTTAAGATATTTTCTGGAAAATGTGTTTTAAAAGTAGGTTTAAATAAACTTATATTAAGCAGAAATTGAAACATGGTGTATTCTGGGTGAAGTCAAAGAGAGTGGTGACATTTAATGACAGGTTTTAAAGGAGGGTAGACAAGTTTTCAGCCAGGGTTTCCAAATCCGTAAGTAGTTCTAGCAGTTGAAAACAGAGCATTTAAATCCTTTTGACATTCTTAATTGGATGTTCCCTCGCTCTCTTGCCTGTCTTGCTATTTGTCTTCATTTCTCTTTGAGTTTTTCAGAGTATTCAGAATGTTCATAACCTTGCAAAACTAATGCACTTAAATATTTCTACTGTGTATGAGGTCAAATTATGTGCATGGCACAGAACCATTAGAGCCAGTGGAATTATACCTGCTGATATTTTAACCCCCCATATTTACCAGTCAAGGCAGATAAACAGATGTGTATACTTCTTTGAAATCTTATTTTTGCCAGAGGTTAGATATGTGAAGAATCAAACTGACAGTAATGGAGGTTTTGGTACAAATGGGAGTAGCATGAGCTCTGCAGTCATGTCTCTGTGTTTATATGTGTGTGCATGTGTATGTAGGTGTGTGCCAGCATATATCAAAAACATTTTTGGCCAAATTTTTTATTGTGGAATCTAGATTCTAGAGAAGCTATTTCACACTATATGAATCTTCAGTATTTTTTGACTGATATTTTAATATCACATTTTTTGGTATGTCATGTGGGACGTGCTTATGGTACAGTAATATAAGACCACCAAGCAGCTATCACAGAGCTTTCAATCACAAGAAAACCTGCATGCAAGGGAGGAAGGGAATTATGGTCTTTAATATGTTTTAAAAATATATTTTTTAAAACAAGGGATAATTATGAGAGGAAAAGAAAGCAAAAACCCCCACATGATTACACTAGTGTGTATGTCTGTGATTTATTCCTGGTCTTAAAATACTAAATAGCGTGTGTAGATATAGTCCTCCTAATTAAAAAATTGTGTGGTATAATAGGAAACAGCCTAGAGAAGAGCAAAAAGGATGTTAAAAGCTGTGGAATAGCTTCCATGCAAAGAATGACAAGTACACTGGGAGTTTTTCTGAAGAACTAGCAGAAGACTTGAAAGTGGTCTATGAAGTCATGGCTGGAATGCAGAATATTGATTGATACATGGCTGGAATGTAGGTATTGATAGTCATTGTCTCTTCCAAAACCAAAAGGTAGAAGGTGGCAGGTCTAACACCAGTACGAGGACTTTTGGGCCTTCATACAGGATGTTGCAGATGCCAGGCATTTATATGAGTTTAGATTGGTACTGGACAAGAAAATGCATTAAGGATAGAAACCCATGACATGATCAGTGGTAGCAAGCGTTTAGCTTTGCTGAAGTACTCAGTGTCAGATCCTCACAAATTTTTAACCTATGGCATTTGTAAATTTTCATTGTGTATCATATAGTTTTATGCTTTGTTTTCCGAGGAAACAAACCATTAATTTAAGCAGAGTAAAAAGAATACTATGGGATCACCCTTAAGCCCTGAGGCTGAGAGGTATGCAATGCAATGTGACTGTTCTAGTACAAAGTTTAATCTACCAAAACGTAGGTATTGCAGGCATAAAGAAAAAGCCAGACAGGTGGGATTCCTGAAATTTGGGTCTTTTCCAATCACCTCTACTTTCCATATTCTTCTGAAAAATCGTTATTAAGTGGATATTTTTCAGCTTGTCTTGGCCTTGTAGTTTTTAAACTTCTGGAGCCAATATCATTGACCTTGTAAATAATGTAGGTACCTCTTTACCCTTATTTCTTTATTACATGATGTTTGAAACATTTTTATTGTGTTGATAGTTTAACATGGAAGTGGCCAATCTAAGTGAACTTCATATTTTCAGGATTCTTTTCTCTTTTCTCTTTTCTTTTCTTTTCTTTTCTTTTCTTTTCTTTTCTTTTCTTTTCTTTTCTTTTCTTTTCTTTTCTTTTCTTTTCTTTTCTTTTCTTTTTCTTTTTTTTTTTTTTCTTTTCTTTTCTTTTCTTTTCTTTTCTTTTCTTTTCTTTTCTTTTCTTTTCTTTTCTTTTCTTTTCTTTTCTTTTCTTTTCTTTTCCTTTTCTTTTCTTTTCTTTTCTTTTCTTTTCTTTTCTTTTCTTTTCTTTTCTTTTTTCTTTTCTTTTCTTTTCTTTTCTTTATTCTTTTAATTTCCCTACCCCCTTAGTTATATAAATGTGTTGTATTCTCTTTTATTTTTTTTCCAAACCACTTGCTTCAAAACATTTTATCTGTTTAACACAGTACATCCCGAGCTATTGAACATACCAGCAAAGACAGAATGTGGCAGCCGTAGCCTCAGGTAACTCACAAATGGGCTGCATTCACAACTGAGAGAGTGGAGGAAAAAGTACAACTTGCTGTGCTTAGTGGTAACTGAGTTAATTATTTGCTGACATTGATATTCCATGATAATTGCCACATTTCACAGGATTCCACAGAGATTCATAGGTTACCGGGTTTCAAATATGATTAACCAAACTAAAAGAAATAAAGTCAGGAAGTTCATGGACTGCAGATTGCTGGAAACAGTACGGCAGGAACCATATCACTACAAGCTTGTCCTCTTCTTATACCTCCCTCAGGTACCTGATACTGACCCCAGACAGAGCTGAGCACTGGGCTCAATGTGACTTTGTGACCATCCACGGTGAATACCAGACATGCACTGTGAAAGCGCTGCACAGCTGACAGCTGAAAACACTGAAACCCCCACATTCATAACATGATTGACTCACGGAGTGGGGCTTTTTTATGGCTGTTGGTCTGGCTGAGGTGCTGGCCACCTGGAAATCCTGGACCAATAAATGGCAAAAGTCCCTTTCTATTTCCTGGAAATGAGATGAGATGGTGAAAGGAAGAGAAGCTCAGCCACTAAAGATAGGACATGTGAGGAACCGAGCATCTTAGGTTAGCCACGGGCAGAGGACAACAGCTACCAAGAACTGTGAGAAGGAAGGTTTTCAGGGTAAAATGAGCAGGTGGTTTATATAGGTAGGGCAGCTGCTGAAAAACCGGTCATTAATAAGTTATTGATGCTATGGAAGGTCAGACAGCTACAGCTGTGATGCACAAAATTGAGAAGCCTTTGACAGGCACAGAATAGGAATTAAATTACCTAGGAGAATGCTGGAATAGGTCTGAGGGGAAGGAGGGACATCACTAGTGAAAGTGGAAGGAGAGATGGTGAACTTCTACGCAGAATGGTGCACAGTCTGATCCAAAATCCTTATTTAGGAGACAGTAAGGATATTACTGCAGAGACAGAAGCCAAACCAGGTGAAAGGATAGGGCGCTGTCGGGTTAAACAAACCCTTACATTTCTATTAATACACAATTCTAATGAGTGTTGGGGCATCAGGTACAGAGTTCTCATTTAGAACTACAGATTTTTCATGTTTACTATCCACAGTTAAGTATTTCAAGACTTCCATGAAGAGGTTATGTTACACCCATGGCCCTGCAGGCCATTACCCCATTGACTATCTTGTCTCACTTTCTCTTTGGTAGCAGATTAGACAGGCAATAGGCATCCACTGCATTGCCACGTAATGTGATACTAGAGCAGAATATTGGAGTTGCTTCTTTTGATACAATAAATACACATTTCTCTGTTTCTGCATCAGAGCTGTGAAACAAAAAAGCATTGCAATTATGCACATAAATACTTCTAAGATGTCAAACTTTTGTGACAGTGTTTTTAGCCCCAAGAAAGTCAAGGTTATTTTGGTGATTCTTGCAATTTCTATAGCATAGTTGCAGGAGGAGAAATGGATGGGCTAGTGGCTGTTAAAGACCTTTATCCATGCTACAGCAGTCTGATGTTCTCAGGCAATTATTGGAAATAAGGAGAAACAGAGTTTTCTAAGGTGGGTTAAAAAACAAGTTATGTGCAAAGTATGCTTTGTGTCTTGGGTGTCTTTTACCTTTGGGTAAAAATACCTTTTTGGTATTTTTGTTTGGTTCTTTTTTGGAACACAAGCAAATTGGAGGAAGTGGGTTAAATGTGGTTTTAGTACCTAACTAAGCTAAAAAAATCCACACAATCCCCCATCCCTCCACAATGACTTAAAAAAGGGTCAAGCATAAAGACCTTTATTTCAGAGTCTATTCAGGACAAAAGTAAATTTGTTTTCCAGAGCTCCTGAATGCTGATAATGAACAGATTAATATGGAACAAGGTAATTATTCATAGTACAGGATTTGGGGAGAGTTAATGGGCAAGGAGATAAGGGCAGACAGGGACAGGACTTCTACACCGTCAGTCACAATCATCTTCGTTTTAAGCTAGGAAGAGGCTCGCTCAGCATGGTTTATGACCCTCAAGGTGAAAGTTGGTTTCTGAATTTGAGTGTACAGATGCTTAGTCTTCATTCATGCCCATAGCAGAAAAGAAACAGGTTTTTAATTTTGACTGTGCTGTTGCAAGAACAGTTGACAGCCCTCTTCTTGTAAGTGTCTGTAATTTAATTATTACTGCTTGCTGTGCAATACCTCAGATCCTGGGGGGAGGAGGGAGCTCAGCAACTTGTTCAGTTTCTCACAGCTTTCTCTAAGGTTTGCATCCTCTGCCCTTTGGTTATCTCTCATTATTGGCACTCCCAAATTACTTTTTTAAACTGATTTGTTAAAGATAAGGTTAGCAGTCTCAGTTGTATTTTTTTTTCCCCAACAGTGTTTCTGTGCTTTTCTGGACCATTATAGGAGGGATATGGTTATGATGATGACAACTGCAACCACACTCTGATCTGCATGTTTTTAACGGCTCTCTGAGGTAATCTCTACTGGTTTATTACTTTTGCTATTTCGTTTACTGTTAGTGCTGTTCCTTGCTACAGCTTACAATGTTTTCATTAGCATGAAAATGTTCACCCATAATTTAGTACTCTTTTTTTACCATAAGACATACTGTGCTTGCTCAGATGTTAAACACAGCCCATAGAGCAGTTTAGGCTACTAGTATCTCCCAAATGTACTGTCTAACTACATGCTAACCCATCTAATATAAAAAGCTATTTGGAGTCAGACATCTTTTCCCAAGAAAATTCCTCTAACTAAAGGAAAATGTTCCCATTTTGCCTGTGTTCAGCTATTTTGGGCTTATCCAGAAACAAATTTAGCAGGCTAGAGGGAAACAGAAGTTGAAACAGTCCACCAGTCTCCCTGAGGTCCCCCTGCAAACTGTGTCATAGGTAATGCCTTTCTTTGTACACTTCTTAAGTTCCCTTTTGTTAACGCAACAGATCTTCGCATGTTCCCCCTCTTAAGAGTGATATTAGCTA